>JAGFZM010000029.1:317231-424865 GCA_017657215.1 Limnothrissa miodon
CATCTTTGACCAACCATCAGCTGTACTGTACCTTTGTAAACATGTATTACTATCAGGAACTCAATATGTGCAAACCTAAAAAATAGAGAGGGTTTTGCAAAGTAATAAGGATATAACAGAAATACTGTGAATTTTATGAAGAAGAAAAAACAAAACGCTGTCTCAGTGTCGCTGAAAGTGTTACTTAAACAAAGCCCATATGTCAGATGAGCTATTTTGGGACCCGCTAAGCCTTTGGTAGATCCTCCTCAAATAGAGAGCAAGGTGTCCAACATTTGCTTGGCCCATTTTTAGAAGCTACAAAGCCTTTTTATAGCACCGCCTCTGTTATACAGTACGACTGTAGCTAATTGTAGGTGTAAGGCAGGTGCATGCTGGTAAATATTTTTAGCTTCTAGGATCTGATGCTGGCCAAAGGGGCAGTGGCAGGGATGACCCCTGTGTCTTCACAGCCGACTCGGCGTTTGTGCGAGAGGGCCCCATGATGACAAGTGGCCCTAAAACTAACTAATGACTTTTTCCCCTCCCATGAAGGTCGTGACAGCTAAAAACAGCTGACGTTGCCCTCCAACTGGCATTGTTAAGACTCACACAGCGGTGGTCAAAGATGTTTGGTTGCAATATGGCCTACTGTACAAGAGGCATTATGGGAAATGTAGTGCTGTGCTGTAAAATTTCTATTGCTTAAATCTGCCAAATCTGAAGTATAATTTCATGTATTACAAATGTCATGTGAATTCATGTGAATTGTATTGGGACACTGTCACACTGTCATACTGTGGCACTACTGACATTGTGAAAAAGTTGTAAGACAGGTGATTGGTTTCACTGGTCTGGGAAGCTCCTTATTGGCTACTGACGTCAGGTGGGCTGTATCCCATCTTACCAAACTATCTAAACTTGAAGTGGCCATACCATTGGCTAAGAGTTCTACTGCACTTTACCCAGCAGATATGGGACATCTGGGACCAATTCTGACTCTGAATTTTTGGTCAGTTTGAAAAAGATATTTAGGCAGCATAGCACCAATTTCATCAATGGCAATCTAAGCATCCAATGTCTGCATATCATACCTGCCTGAATTAACAACGCCCCACTGTGTCGTGGGCTAACAATTCAACATTTTCTTCCTGGCCCTGCAGTATGGCTGTCAGTGGATCTGTTATACATGACATGTCATGGAAAAGAAAATATAGTGTCTACTGCAAACTACCTCATCTCTCATACTAAGTCACTCTGTCAATATCGGTTAACCTTTATCTGAGCCACTACTGTGATGTGTCAGATTTATTAATACCTGTGGTCTTTGAAGTAATTTGGTTAGCATTCCAACAGTTGCCGTAGCAATCAACAACTGGTGTGTGTGTGACCCTTTTATGACTGAGCCATCATACCGTATGTACAGTAGGATGCATACACACTTCAAAGTACCCTTCAAAAGTTTGGAAAACATCCAGGCAAGTCCATGCAATGTAAGAATGAATTGGTGAAATGGACAAATCCAGTGTGAAATCAATTCACAGTCCTGGTGTGGAAGGTCACCAAATGTGAAGAGAAAAGGAACGAGTATATTAGGTACAGAACAGAGCAAACAGCAAATTGGCAGCAAACTCTAATCAAATGGGGCACAGAAGCCACACCTTGACCACCGTCAGTGAGCGTGAGCTGATGGTTCTCTATTCAGCATAGGTTGTATCCAATTTTGAGGTTCTATGTCCTGCAGGCAGTCGTTGGTGACCTTGAACAACAGCATTATTGGCTGATTCCCACTGGACTCCCAGGACCTGCCATAACGATTAACAAGACCAGCAATAATATTTTTGTGATTCAACTGATTGTTATCTTACCATTCAAATTATATTTTCATCATATGGCAGCTGTGATGCCAGATACACGGACTTGGCTATGGTTTTTAAGGAAATGTAAAATTAATGTGTGTCAGCACACCTTAAGTACTTTTCTTATGTCCTCTTAGTTGTTTTGTGGCTTACTGATGCAAAGGAAAATATTACAAAACACACCTGAAGCATTTTCAAACTTTTGGAGGGCAGAGTGTGTATTTGGTTTAGTTCACACTGCCTATTGTCAGAATTGGTCCCATGTCTAAACTATGAAGCAGAAGGTTTTTTTTCTGTCCTGTATAAATATTTATTGTGTGTATTATATAATTTTTCCCACTGTACAATAATATCTCTGATTGTCCATTTACCAAATGTGTCCATTTTTCAGTTTTGATGTCGAGAAATGAAAAAAGGGAAAAAGAAAAGATTTACTCCTAAGGTAGTGTCATGGTGTTCATTGTTTTCTTCAACCTAATCTTTTCACCTCACACATGGGAAGTTGTTCATAACATAAAGCATTATAAACACATTCATAAAGGGTTTTAAAGTAAAATGCTTTATAATAATTGACATATTTAACCATCTTATATGAATATACCTATGGTGCTTTAAAGGTACATTTGCACAGTGACAATTGGTAATCAAACTGAGCTCCAGGGACCACTTGGATACCGCAGTGGCTAAGGGGTCCATGAAAATGTTTGCTACAAAATGGCGTCAATAGCATCTAACAGAACAAATGTTAATCTGTATGGTTATGTTGCAGTTAGCAGAGGTCTTTGACATTTTTTTCTGCTACGGTACTTCAAGATTGGAGGTAGGAGATCTTTTTATGTAAACTGGATAGCAAACCTGCAGCTTATCTTAAGTAAAATCCATGGAATGAAACTGTGGAATGAAGCTTAGCCAATAAAACAGAAAGTGACCTTATAGCCCCATTCAATTAACTGGGGCTAGATGCAGTATACTGGGTAACAAATTCAGCATGGCTTTTGCTTTGCATTGCTGGGGCTCTACTGCTCTGAAAACATGCTTCTTTTTGCACACACAAAGAGTAAAATTACAGTATTCACCCTTATCCTTTTACCAAGTTTTTTTTTATTGAGTTCAAGCATTCATTCCAAATATCACTATCAAAGAAATTAAACTAACCACACTTGGTTCCTTCACCAACAAAGTGTGCATGTGGGTTCAACTGACTATCTAAGAAGCATTTTAGGTAAACCAGTCACGGAATGTCTGGTTATAAGGTGGAATAGTGGACAAGGCAAGGGGCTTAGCTTGTGCCCATTATGGGACATCTCAAAAGTCATTTGAAAATAACATCAAGAATTTGAGAAGAATATATAACTATTGGTCACTAAAATTAATTCCAATATTTCAACCATTGGTGCTTCATTATCCATAAAATTGCATTTAGAATAATCACACCCCTACTCACACATACACACTCACACATACACACACACATACAAATACCATGTCTAATTTAAATAGCTAAAATGCTTATGGTAAACTCCTAAATGTATCCACTTCAGGACATTTGGAGTGGGGTGAAGCCAATAGTTGACTGGAACACACACATACACACACGCCATGTCTAGTGAGAACTAGATACTGTACCACATACATGTAGCAGCATAAGACATAATATGACAGCCACATATTGCTGCATGTGCCTTCCTAAAAAAATTAATGTCCATTCATATTTAGACATCTTTTGAACAACAGGTCTTATAGGTTTGCCCCAGTGAGTGCTCACACACAACCATACTGTCCACACATGATCACAGGCTGAATCATAATGGTTTGTGTAGTCAAGCTCAAAAGGAGAAGATATCCAAAAATAGGTTACGTGTCCATGTTATGCACCTAATAGGACTACACCAAGTTTTTGCCTCCCTGAAATATGACTACATTTTGTTACAAAAAATTCTTCTGTTCCTCTATAGGTGGCACTCAGTAGATGACTACTCAAAGGTTGAGGGCTCGTTGGATGTGTCATCTTGAGGCTTACTGTGTGTACAGTTCTAGTACAATTTTGTTGGATAAAGCTCTCCAGTACTCTGGCACAGGGGAGGAGCTATCTCTAGGGAACAAAATAGCCTAGGATATATGGGCCCAGTGAGTTTGATGAGAACCAGTGTTTGGGTGTCCAGAGAATCACTGATGGTAATTGCTTGAAAATCAGGTCACCGATTTTGAGTTAGGTGAAGCAGGAAGTAACACAGTGCATGATGTATCTTTAGTATAAGTACTAAACTACAGTATACTATAAGTCTTTAGTATCATTAATGTCTCCATGACCATGATGTCAATTTTATGTGTTAATGGAGACCAGAGGCATGTTGAAGGACCAAGCTAAAATTGCCTTTTGTGAAGCTGACACACATGCATAGAAAAGGTATACAGACCTTGCAAAGAAAGGTATACAGACATTGTTACAAAACCATTCTAGAGGAAGGCCGCCATATACCATTTTTTTCTGGAGTGGTTTAGAATTTGTTTGCCTCTGTATGGGTGGTGCACTACAGGCTCAGGATCAAGGAAGAGAGGAAGAAGACATTGGAACCTTCTTAGTTAGACAAGGTGTATAAGGCTTGGAGGAACGCTGAATAAAAAAAAAAAGTTTGTAATTTATTTATAATGGTTGACACGTATCAGTTTTTGTGCTAAATTGTATAAGTGACCATATCTAACCCGCCCCCCCCCCCCCCCCCCCCCCCCCTCTCTCTCTCTCTCTCTCTCTCTCTCTCTCTCTCTCGGGCTCTCTCTCTCACACACACTAAAGACAAGAAAAACTCGTGAAGTGAAACAACATTTAAAGACAGTTAAAAAAAAACCTTGTTTATAACATAAATCAAAAAGTAAAACTAAATAATCAATAAAACATACATTAGGTGAATGCTCATTTAACATTTTTTTATAGGCCTAACTGTGACAGTATACCACATATAAAAATGGGAATGTTGCAAAGCGACAGAATTTTCTGTGGGACTTTTAACTGATTAGGGTTCAGCTTTTGTAGTACCTGGAGTAGGGAACTGGGTAGAATTGAGTTGCCCTTTCCTACATGTCAAGCAAAGGTTACAAATCTCCTTTGGCCTTAAAAGACAGGCCCTGACTGTGCCATTATGGTAGAGCATCTTTCTTACAGGTAAGCAGAGTTAGAAAACCAGTAAACTCCTAAGGGAATCCTCCACTGAGAATCTCAGCCAGCTCTCCAAGTGAATACAAACATTTCTCCCTCCCTCTCTCTGTCAGATATAGACCATGGCATTTTATGACATATTCAACCAATATATGTCTACCTTACGTTCTATCAATGTAGATGACAAAGACAAAACAGGTCAATGTAGATTGAGAAAAAACAATGATGTTATGTTATGATATACATATTTTGCTGTCCTAGATCAAAATTAAATGGTGCAAATAATATAGTTTAAAGAAAATTAAGTAAAATTTACTTGTGTCCCTTATGAATCCTTAATATTAGTATTGGGGGGCGGGGGGGGGGGGTATTTCTATTCAATGCATAAATCGATGCATATTCTATACAATGATTCTATGCCCTGCATGCTCCATAAAGCATGATATATGGAAATAGACAGATCATATGTGACTCTCGGATTAACTGTCATATAGATCACATGCTTTATGTTCTCTACACATACATGTGCTCTCACTCATCCGTGCACACACACACACACACATACACACACACACACATACACACACAGACTTTGAGTGTGAGAGGATCCTTGACCATGCAGGTAATTTAGAGTGTTATGGGATCAGCTCAAAACATGTAGTAAATAAATAAGAGTCAATCCATTTTCCTTTAAAGGGCTGGGAGAAGGGGTGCCAGACATCACATCCCTCGCTGCCCCCAGACTCCCACCCCCAACGCAATAATTTCTTCCACTATAGTTCTCCGCCAACAAAGGCCATGTCCCATGCTATGTCAGGAGAGAATGGACTTTCAAGTAAAGCAGTGAATGATTATGGATGTCCTTTTTACAGTAGACAGAAATAAAATGAGTGAAAAAGCACAAATTAATTATCATGCAAACACACACACACACAAACATGCTCATCAACCCACATTATAAACGTATTTTAACGATTGTGCATATATATGAACTACACACCATCTCACATACTCATAGAATGTTACTAGCTAATTCATAAGATCAGCCCATAATAATATACTAATGTGCATTGCAGCTCATGTTTGTGGTCAATGTTTTTTGTTTGTCAGTTTTCTTTTACTGATTTACAGTATTGCAAATAAAAGAGGATGTAGCCTCAAATAATAGCCTAATAAATTATGTCACCATACGGTTTTTTAAGGACAGTCATATCTGGCTATGTTCAATTGAAATTAAATGTATTTGGGGATGTCATTTGCTGTGTATGTGCAAAACATGTTTCTATATATTTGTCAAAAGCAACATGAAGACAAATTAAATAAAAAATAGTTGTAACTGTTGTACTAATGCAATGATGAATACAGTCAAAATCATATGGAAATATGTACAATTTACAACAGGTTAAATAGATGGCAGATAAAGTCGGGAAGCTGAATGCAGCTGTGGCGGTTTGTGTAGTAGTGTGGTAGTAGGCAGTCCAGCTACAAGGATGCAGCGGACTGCCTTCATCTGCTCATTTCCAACTGGTCAACTCACAGCTTAGAGTTCTCCATCAAGACTGTGAAAAATTAAAGGACAATGTCCACTGCCTACCATATTATATAAAGATATTGTTTGTTTGTTTGTTTGTTTTTTTAATCATGTTTAGCAGAGGTGAGTGTTTCTTCCATTTCAAACAATAACTGTTAACCCTAAACCTTGAGTAAAGAGGGGAGTAGCCTAAAGTAGGTGTAGTGGTAAAAAAAAAAATTCTACTTACTTTAAATGTTGCTTAAAGCACCTTGAGAATGACTGTAATTACAATTCCCTGAATTACCACATTAACCCCTGTAGCACACAGGAAACTGTCACTTGCTTGCAGTGACTTGCTTGAAGGGAAACTAAATCCTCTCCACTCATCTACTCATCTACCTTTCCAGAATATTCCACAGGATAATAAAAGTATGTCTGTCTGTCTATCTATCTGTCTTCTTACAATGACAGGGGTATCCTGTAAAGTAAGTGCCAGTTATTTGATCAGTTTTCTCCACAAATACCTTTGACTTTCTCATGATGTTGTGCTCAAAGACAGGCTGGCAAGGCTTATTAACAGAAATTAGGAAAGACAGGCAACCTGAGCCTCATATTCTCCAAGTATTCCAATGAAAATGGCACCATCTATGGGTCATCAATTCAACTGCAGAGAAGGGGCATTGCTGATAGATTCTGAGACGTGTGGATAAACGTTTTGTAATTTTACTTCATATTTATATTTTTGTGTTCTTGAAATTGTACTTGTTTGAATGTAGCGTAGGCTCAATTACAGTGAAGTTGCTGGTAAAGCACTTCTTGCACCAGTACCTCCCCCACCCCCTATGCACTCACTAGGTGTTACCAGGAGTGTATTTGCAATGAAACAGGCCACATAAAGATGCTGGAAAATCAGTCATTACGTGTTGTGGAAAGAAAGGCTAAGCAAGGTGTAGAATAATTTATTCTTGCCATGCATAGATGCATTCTCTCTCTCTCTCTTCCCTTTCTCTCTCCCTCTTGTGTGCTTATTTATTCATTTATTTATTTATTTATTGACTGGGAGTAGTTCGGTGGGCTCTGCATCTGACATGCGTGGTGCTCATTGCAGGGGTCATTTTCACTGGTCCGTGTTAAATTTATAGCCTCCTTTAGTGTTCTGTCATAGTTAAAATTTTTACTGCGCTTTTTATTACCATAGCCTTATGTCTTAAGCTTATGAACTTCTCTATGCAAATCACTCACTTCCCTCATCTTCTCTCTCTTTCTCTCTATCACACACTCCACCCTACAGTTTCTGAACCTAAAAAGTGGTGGTGGACTTGGAAGGCCACTATTCAGTACTGTATGTGTGGAGGAGGATGTTTAGGCTGTGCATAGGGCAGGCCAGGCTCAGTCCAATTGGTGGAATCAGGAGCACATTGGTGGCAGTCGACATTCAAATTTCAATTTCCAGGCTACTTGCATGCTAGCCAGGTTACTGCCAACCATTCCCCGTTTCTTAGTAATCTCTATCAAACTGCAAAACAATCCAACAAACATAATTAATGTGGGTCTGCAATGAATTTCTGTAAATTCATTGCAAATGTAATTTTAGGGGTTTGTTTTCAATATCATTGTAATCTGTCCAAATAAAATAAGGTGACCATGTACTGTAAGTCACTGTATAACTTCTACAACTCCTTTTTTCCTCAACATTTTTATGTTGGAAGAATTGCTCAGCTATTTTTCAATGATCGGGTCAGTATTCGTTTGATGTTTATTTTGTCATATATTTATGACTTATTTGTTATTGTGAATACAATGGTAGCCTATGTTGGCCATTAAGTTGAGTATCACTGATACACTGATAAAAGATGATCACACTTCAAAGACAGAAGCTGAAGTTGTCTGTTTTAGCTTTACATTTAATGTCCTGTAAAATGATAAAATCAATAAATAACTACATCGGGCATATTATGAATTAATCATGGAAGTATATTGCAACTTGAGTCATGGGTGTCAAGCTCGCAAACACAGATGCCATAACAGCCATCAGCCTCTCCCCCTGTACCTGATACACACACAAATTAACCATCCCCTTGTCGCTCTGCTCGAGTCAATAGATGTCAATAATGGATTGGCTGGAGGACAGGTCAAAAAGGGAACATCAATGCAAGTCTGACGGCTAAAAGAGCTGCTTTGTTTTGTTAATGATGGCTTAAGGAAAAGCTTCCTCTCTCCTCCGTTTAACCCAAATGGCCCTTCAAACTCTATTCGCATCAGCTAGCTGCTATTCTCATCAGCAAACTCGTTTGTTTCTTTGGTTATCTTCGGAAGTTCATTCTGTTCTATTGACCACAGGAATCATTTACTACAAGTAACTGTTGGAATGTAGTCACATGAATGTGTATTTTCTATAGCTGACTTAAAACAGATTCAAAGCCTGTGTAGTACATAATCATAGAAATATCTTTTAGAATGCTAATGATTCATTTAGTTAGTTAGGGTGCTGCAGTGGTGTATATGTAGACTATAGTTTCTCAACGATTTACAGCTAGTTGTTTCTAAAAGTTCATAAGAAATGAATGATGTGTGACCATTACATTTTACTTCTGGTGTGACTTTATGTATCTATGAACATTCTGCTATTAGAAAGACACTTCAGTGTGATTTCTGTTTATAGACATAATACACAAGATGTGATAAAATAAGCTATAGGCATTTGGCTGGAGGACATTGCCACACCATGGTCATCCTGTCTTCTCATCCCCCCGCTCCCCTACTGACAAGAGCTTTATGGTGTTACAGTCACACTGTACCTCCCAATTACTTTTCAATTAGCACAATGAACATTTCCGAGTGCAGCTCAATTACTTTATAGTCCTGTGTCTTTGCCCATTAATGGTGTGAGCAACAGTTCTGGAGTGATAAACCATCTGGACTGGCTCCCAGTGAGATAGCATGGAGTGGCGAAGTGCACAGTTAATGGAGTGAAAAAGTAAAAGCAATTAATGTCACATTAATGTAATGACAATAATTCCATCCCTGGTAGTAGCAGTAGAAAACCAGGAAATATCCTCCCTACCAAAATGCTAGTCAACCGCCTCTTCATCTAAATTTACCTTCTCCCAAATATAAGGTGAGGACACAGGGTCAGCTTACCATATACCACATAAAGCTTGAGTACTGTGAAGCATTTTGTAATTCCTACATTTATGAAATATCTTCTTATAGTTTCCTACCTCTGTATTGTCGAAGAACACAGTAAAACGACAATCCTTCTACACTGGCTTGTAAACATAAACTCACAGTAGAGTAAAGGCTCTCCCTGAGACAGACAATAACAGAATATGGTGCTATGTTTAATTGACAGGATGACCTACCTCTGTCATTTGTTCTGTTTGGTCTTTAAACGCAATAAAATGTACTTAGCTTCGGATAAATCATAAGAAATTTTAGCCTAAACATCCAGTTAAACAAATGCAATGTTCAGCATCTTTCTACCATATAATGACATACACAGTAAAAAAAAAATTGATCAATAAAAGATAAACATGATCATTACCATCAACATTTTGAAATACAGAACAAGAGAATGGTTACATAAATGTGTGTGTGTGTGTGTGTGTGTGCATGTGTTTGTTTGTTTGTTTGTTTGTTTTTCAGAAGAATCAATAACATAGAAAATGGCAGATTTCTCCCATCACTTGTAATCCCTTCATATCTCCTGACCCTCGTGCTCTTTACCTTCCCCTTCCATGTTTGTGTTAATTCCTCGACATCTCCGAGGTGGTTCGTATTAGAATATCTTAACCAGCGGGCAGCATTAGCATACTGTGATGGATGCCCGTGCATCTCACTACCAGATAATGTCCACATTTTGCATTTTAAACTAAGCTACACCACGGATGTGCTATCCATTCTCACGAGGCATACTGAGGTCCCAATCTAAGGGCTGCCAATTACATGTCACATGTACACAACATAAAGTCATGTCAAAGGTAGTTGCTGTGTGTGATTACTTTTTCAGATTGCACACTGGGGATCAAATTGCAAATGTAGTATATAATTTTACCATATAATCTGATACCTCTGATACAGTAATTGTTGTACTGTGACACGTGTCTTTTAGTTCTACCTGACTGTGAGAAGGCTGAAGTTTGTGAAGTGACTGAAATGAACTGAACAGTATTTAAGACCTGTGCATGGTACATGAGAGGATAGGGAGCAGGAAGCATAGAAAAGTCCTCAAAAAAACTCTTTTTACTGTCTTACTATCCTTTCATCATTAAATTTACAAGCTTGTGTGAAATGTCAGCCAAATTTGGAATAATCGACTTAATATGGTTGACATATCCATCATCTGGTGTCCCTGCACAGCTAATGTCCACTGGGCTGGGTAGAGCTAAGATTGCCTGGAGATCTCTGCTGTTTGTGCCTGAACATTTATACATATCACAAAAAGACTACATACTAAATCTTGATGGAGAAAATGGTGACCTACATAGAAACTTTTCCCTGTGAGGGAATAAAATCAGTTTTAGCTAGTATAACATGGTTTCATTTGGTAGAACAATCTAAACAAGATTATGCTCAATATCTAGTGTACTCCAACCACACCCCTGTTCTACAAGCTTGCTGAGGGTGGGAGAATTTGGAGAAACATCAAATAACAGTCACTTAATGCTACTGTAGCTGAATTGATTCAGGGGAAATGCTACTAAAATATAAAAGTCAGTAGGCCTAGTTTAACTTGATTGGAGGTGGAAAATCAGTAAATTTCCCCAAATGGTTGCATATCTTAAACCCACTATGTATAAGTTTATTTTTTTCGTAAGAGAATTTCTCCCATCTATCGGCCATCTTCCCACGGTCCTCATTTCCCATGGTCCACATTTTGAAAATGGCGGCGCAAAATGGATATTCTTATTTGGTACCCAGCCATATCTATATATAAATGGAAATTACCAAGTTTACGGGAACACTGCAATTTATTCATGGAGGTAATTACCATCGTTTTACATTATATTTTTAAAATAAAAAATCTATTTTTAATAAAAGACGAAGATAAATAGAAGATAAATCCTACACATAGTGGCTTTAAAAAGAGGTGGTATTTTAAACCATCTATCAGCTTTAGCCTGGGAGAACCTAGGACTTGACTCTTTGACTTCAAAACATACAAAGTTGATTCTGGGAGTTGAGTGTCCTAACCATTCTAGAGAATAGCCCAGTCAATCGACTAAGAAGCTCTTTAGATGTCGAAAGGGAGATTACCTAACTTACAGCTAGGCTAGTTAGCGTCTGTTAGCTTCTCTCATCTTTAGGCCCCTGACAGCCCCAAGAGAAGTTACAAGTAGCCAATACAAATGCACAAAACGTTATGATAATGGAACATAGTACTACAGATAAAGATTTTGTAAGGGGAAACTAACAAACAAACACTGAAAAAACATTTTGCAGTTCCCACAAAACCAGACTCAACATCTAACTCAATTAGCCATTAGTACTTGCAACACTTTTGCTGTTTTCTGGGATTTATTACTGATTTAATAAGAAAAAGTTAAGTTGCATATGCAATAGCAATACAAGGTGTCCTAAATGGGATAATGTTTTTTTTTTTTAATCCCATTTCCCATAAACCCAAACAAAACATGGCCAAATGTCTCCTGTGCATTCATCTAATTCAAATTGGCAACTATAACTATATATGTCTAACATCCATTAGTTATCTGCCAAGCTCTAGTTAGATTGGAATTCTATGATAGAGCAAAGCATTATTTCTATTCAGTAGGTCTTATTGAAGCTAGATTCCAGTGACTTTAGCTGCGCGCAAGTATATGTTAGAAAATTCTAGGCTAGTTCCCAAGTGGCTACATGTCAGTGTTATCATGACACAATTTTAAAGTCAACGGATGGTAAATTAATTTCTTACATTACCTTGCTGTACATGAGCAATGCTGTCCTTCAATGTTTCTTTAGGCACTCATTGAGACTTCGCCCTCTTGCTTTGGAATCTGAAGATCCATGCCTTTAATTTCGCTCCCTTTTTTTTTTTTTTTTTTTTTTTACCTAATTCCAGTTTGTACATAGTCCTACATAACACAATGCAGACCATTCTGAACACTCCTCAACAATATTATTCATGTCGTTTTCACAGGAGCCATCTGACAGGTGCCAAATATGTGGTTATGTGATGGCATGTACAAATGAACAAAGTTAGCAGTAACTAAGGTGTAAGTGGAGACTGAGTCAAAGGTCCATTACTGTTACTGTTCCTTTTTCAAAATTCTGTAGGATATATACCTTTGATCCCATGTTGTGGGAAATATTTTTGCTCTGTTGGCCATAATTATTTGCCTGCCGACAATTTTCTTTGTTTATGTATTAATTAACTGTAAGCTTTGACTCATAATGAATTCATTAATCCCACCTTTCACTTAGTGCCCGGATTGTGACCGAGTGTGACTTTGAAATTAATCAAAGTTATGAATTGTAATTAATGAATTGCCTTTCAGAACACATGCCTTGAAAATGCACGAAGAAGATGGGTAAGATCTCACACTCACTTTTAAGGCTTCATTTTTGGTAGCGCTTTATAAGTCTTGCACACTATGAACCATTCATTTTTACATTTTAGTTAATGCTTATTACCGATCTGTAAAGAAAGTGTTTTTCACAGAGGAAATGCATAATAAATGCTTCATAACGAGTTGTTTGTTTATTATCTTGGTTAGTAATAGAAAGTGCTACAGTTTTATCTAGTAGATTAGCATTAGCTTGTATGAGAACTTTAAAGATCTGCTTGGACCATTTGAAACCAGCTATGCTCACAGCATAAGCTGATGTTCAGCTGTTTTTAATTTTCAGGAGAAGCAAAATGCCACAGCGTGCTATTTCTTAAATATTATGAGATAATTGACCCTCATGCTAATTTTAATTACTGCTGTGACCTTCATCCTCATAAGACAATTGCATACATGAAATTATGCTGCTTACTTTATTATGCTAGGAAACAATACCACTTAAATGATGACTTTTATGCATATTATGGTTTCGCAGGCTTTTGCAAACTGAACTATAGCGTAACCGGAAAGCAAGAGCTGATGGCTTATTTTCTTGAGCATTGTTGTAAACCATGGCACAGCTTAGAGGCTCCTATGGACCCAGATTAATCAAGGCTCTTAGCTCATGGGGGAATACGAGTTAGATACTGCCGTTTATATGACCCTTTCAGTCCCCTGTGGCAGAAGATCATGGATATCTCAACACAAGGCTCGAACCCCTCAGCTGTGCACAAAACCACCCAAGGCGACTGGGGTGGGTGGGATGCACATTTGTGCAAAGGGCAGAGTACTGGGTGACAGTGGATTGCAAACTAGGCTATTCTGCTATGTGTATATGTGTTGTATCTCTGAATATGATGGTGTGTGTGTGTGTGTGTGTGTGTGTGTGGGTGGGGGGGGGGGGGGGGTTGTGAAGGGGCATTCCTAAAATTAAAAGTTGTAGCCTATTAGTGCTTGGTAGGCGAGCGTGCGGCCATGCCTAGCACCGCTGCTAATAGGAAAAGATCTGTGGAAGTGTATGATTTATGGTTGCACACAGGCAGGGGAGGAATAATTTGGTCCAGAACGGGCACTTACTGAACGGCAACAATTCAGCTACTTATCCGTACTTTCTGCTGATAAATTAGCTCTTGTTTAAAGTAGCCAGAGACCCATTTTTCATTTTGATCACTACACTTGATATCTCTTTCTTACTTACTCTTTCTCTGTCACCACTGGTCATTAGCATTTTTTGTGTAGAGGCAACGTGTACAAAGCGCCTCACACTCTCTCTTCCCCCCTTTTCTCATTCCTCCTTTCAAACCTTAACCCTTCCCTTCCCTGCTGTTTGAAGAGTCAGTCTATGTCCCTTTAGCCAGCAGATGTATGCTGACCAGTATGCTTCAACAGTGTGAGTTATCTGTGTATTTTGGGGTTAGAATAATCCTTTTACATGCTGGATTGGCACTTTAAGGGAGAATATACAGTGGCCTCATTCACCAATGTCTTCCCAAGAATATTTAAAGATTTCATATGCATAAGTCCTTTATTTGCAATGAATTTACAGATATATATTTTCACGTTTCCATCACTAACTGAATTGTTTTGGTATTTGTCTTCAAGGGATTATCCGCAGTGAATCAACCCGTAGCTCTGTTGACTGAGGCTGTCGAATGGTGTCTAGGTATCAGAACGACTACAGTAGGTACAACGTAGACCGAATTCACGAACTGGCCACTAACGCTAAGCATATTGGACATATGCAAACGAAACTCACAGTTAGCGCTGGCTGCCGTTTCGTTACTCGGTCTACCGTGCATGAAAATCTGTCGTTCTTATACCTATGGATAGCGCTTAGCAATGTGAATCAACAGAGCTACGTGTTGTTTCACTCCGGGTAATGCCTTTAAGTAATAACATTGAAATTGTTATTTTTTAGAGATTACATAGAAATTATTATAAACACAATTTAAAGCAGGGCTAAGCAACGTTCAGTTTTTTTCTCTCACGAGCTCCCTCTAAAGACCGCTGTATTGCATTGTGTTGCACTGCATTCTATTGGAGGCGGACCACTGCTGTTGAACAAATGCTGTCTATTCTACACCGTTCGTTCACCGTGTAATGACTCATGTTAGCATCCTAAACAGTATGAAACTGATTAATTAACTGAAAAATGTTGCTTAGTGGGCCTTTAATTTTTGAAAATTGTCTTTTTTAAAGGTACATTATTTAAGATCTTAAAGGTCTCATTCCATCGTATTTTCATTAATTTTGTGGTGGTCTCTTGTCTAAAATAATGTCATGAGAGTTGGTTTTGACAAAAATATGCTGTGGTTGTCTTGTTTCAAGCTATTTTAGTTAGGTGAAAACGAGAGCAGGGATAGCTCGAGAGGATTCTTATGAATATTAATGATATGCAAATGTATCACCTCTGATTGGCTAACAACACTGTGACGCTCCCTCTAGTGGGTCTGTCTGCAGGCAGCCTAACGTTTTCTTGAGGGCGGGCTAACTGCATAGCTAATATTCAAAGTGACGTAGGCTTGCACGGCTTTTCCGATTCGCTCGTTTTTCCCGGCAGTTTTCTATCATAGGCGAATATAGACTACAGGGGTAGGAGAGCATTTTGAAGTTGAGCATAAAAGTACAACTTGGGCTGACCAATGGTAATGTAAAAAAATAAAGTCTTAAACGGTTTATTTTGGAAGGAGACCTTTAAGTGTTTTAGTACCTCAAGTCAACGTCTTCATTCATAAATAGATCCTCTTTGGTGTAAAATAACCTATGCCAATGATCTGACTTGCTGGCTGGTTGCGTTTGATTAAATGCTAACCTAAGCTAAGGGTATTTTCATGCCATTGCCTAACACCCCCATCAGTATTATCTTTTTAGAAAACTGACAACATTACGCTTAATTATGGTCTCTTTGAAGGGGACCCCCGTCTAAGTAGTGAAAATAACTGTGGGAAAAGTCACGTCATAAAGCCAGACTGACTCTGTATATCTCAAATAAAATAAATAAAATGTAAGGGAATAGAATGAGCACTAAACAGTTTCTTTTGTAATTTGAGTCACTTCACTTCAATTTGATCTTTGACCCAAACACATAGGTGTGTTGAGAGAGAGTCGACTGCATCGTCCTGTCTGACCCCACACCCTGTAGGTCTACAGATTTAATAGAAAAACTGCAGAATAGTATAAACTCTTTATCGTTTGTGTATCTCTAAAATGTTTGTAAACTGTGTACTGTGTATGTGTGTGCGTGCCCCTAAACTGTGTATCATGTGTGTGTGCATCTTTAACCTGTGTAGGTTTTGTTAACTGTGTATCTCTGTGCATTGTGAACTGTTTATCATTTTTTTGTAACTCCATTTGTGAACTGTTTACCATTTTTTGTAACTGTGTTTGTTACCTTCACCAGCATGGTTGACAGAGAAGCTCTCCCTAGTTTAACCCCCAATCCACATTGTGCATAAAATACCATCTGCTGCTCCCTCCTTCATTTGACATGTTGTGCTCTGCCACCTACAGTAGCCTATATCCCCACATTTCGAGTCAAGACCATGAACTATGGACATCTGTGTTGTTAATCAAGGCTGGGTTACTGAGTCTATTGTGTGACAGGGTTGGGGGCATCGGTCCAGTTTGCTGACTCGTCCACCTCTGTGACTGACAGCAGTCCCTAAACACCATCTTTAACCATCAGCAAGACAGACACACATACACACCCTGTGGGGTTGATAAAATGTTAATGTAATTAACAGATAATGGCTGTTGTTTTTAGCTGTCAATACTTTAAAGGTTCAAGGGACAAAGGATCAGGGGCTGGCAAAGTCACATTCAGATAACTGCCAGCCCATTGTAAAATTCAATTATTATAAAATGCAGACTCTTGATCTACAACCTCCGCACAAGCACCAGTCTTCAGTCCTAGCCTCCTTCAGCTCCTTCCCCAGCCAGTCTCATTTGCTTCCATCTGGACTCGTATGCTCTTATTGTCTTTCTTTGAATAGCAGGGTCTGCTAAGTAGCTTGCATTTCATGGCCATGGCTTCCTTTGTACACCTGGTTCTCTCTCTCTCTCTCTCTCTCTCTCTCTCTCTCTCTCTCTCTCTCTCTCTCTCTCTCTCTCGTCTCTCCCCGGACCTCGCCCATAAATCATGTGATTGAGCCAGGAAGTCTTTGACACCTCGCCCCTCACCTGCAGACACAGCCCGCAGACACCACAAGACCACAAGACAAATGTATTTATTTGAAACAGGAAGCAACCGGGAGCCTATCAGGACATGTTGAAGCCGAAGCATGGAGTAGAGCAGAGTTTTTCAGTACAGTACCTCTACCTTCTCTATTCTGCCTCCATTTAATAAGCATCAAGCCCAACAAGATTAGATGATTTTTTTTTTTTTTTTTTTACCAAATGTCAGCAAAGGCGTCACTATCTCTGATAACAAATGGACTTGCAAAATGCAAACTCTCTTACATGCCATGCATAAAACCATGTTTGGTGCGCAACGCATTGATGCTGTGCGCTGATATGCAATTATTCTAAAGAGTAGCAAAGTTCAGGCGAAAGCCTGGATCCTCAACACAGCCCTGTGCAGGGCCCACGTTTGTCTACGTCAGACAATGCTTTATACCTCATGAATAAAAAGAGACATATATCTGTAAGTAATGATAACAGCGCTGTGCAGTGCATTTTGTAGTTGGACAAGTAGATTGTTCCCTACCCCCACCTCTTTTTCCACATGCACACACACACACATACACATGCACACACACACACACACACACAAACACTCTTATATACCCCCCCCCCCCACACACACACACACACACACGCAAACACATATACACACACACTAACAAACACACACACATACATGCAGTACACACTCTCATACAAAGACACTCACACTAACAAACACACTCCTACAGTATGTGTTTACATGCAAACTCTTTAAATTCTAGGACCTTAAAGTCCTTGCTGTACGTGCATACAATAAATTGAAAAGCTTTGTTCATTTTAAAGCATCTGAGAATATTGGCCATTTTAATAAAAAAAAGAAAAATGATACCAAGGCTGTTTTTATTTTTCAACTAAACATTACAAATGTCAAATGTCACATAATCATTCCCATCATACAGTACCATGCTATATGTTACTGGTGCTGGATGGGTCTATTTTCCCTGAGCCTGCATTGTTACATTTAAGGAATGTACATCTATACAAGACTGAGATACATTGGTAGGTTATATATATATATACGTATGTCAATATATTTCAGAAATTTATATTAATATATCAGTATTTTATGATCCCATCTTCAACCCTGAAAGTCCACTGTTCTGCACAGTGACCCTATGACTTTATCCTATCTAAGTATGGTTTTATTATTTGATTGAATGATTGAAGGTATGACATTATTATTTGAATGTAGTTCAAAGTTCAGATTCATAATTTTCTTTAGGTTAATATAATTACAGCCTGGCTTCCCCTCCACGACGGCTAGTTCAGACACCTATTTTCATTTATAATGTAATATGATTGCATGTATTTGTGTAGTGTTAGTGATTAAGGAGTCCCATCTGCATTCCCACAAGGACTAGAAGCCAGTCCCGAACTCTGCCAATATTTAGATGTCCCATTGGCATGTACGGCCCTGACATGACTTGGCAAAGTGGCACCCAAAATTGTATCACCACAACTGGCACCACTGACTGACTGTCATGGCCAACCTTCCACCAGTTTTATTGTGTACTGGGGACCTGCCTCTTCCATTAGCCTCTGCGCTAATGACCAGCACAGAGACAGCTACACATGTTCCCTTTTCTCCCTGTGGACTGCACTTGCAGATAGCAGCCTAGCCTGTCAGCTTAGCCACACATCAAACAGCAGCAGCTTGTCAGGGGACAGTTTAGCTTAGCTCTGCAAGTCTAGACATCACTAGATAGGAGATGGTGCTTAGCCCAACAAGTAGTTCAACAACTTGTGAATGTTTTTAAAGAAGCTGTAGCCTATTGTATTTTTGTTAAAAATATCTGCAAATGATCTCGCAACCCCACAGATGTATTTAGTCTACATAATCTTAAATTACACCATCTCATCATATTTGAACATAACAGAAAATTAGGTCAAAGCAATGTTTTTATTTCCACTGTTTAGTTGGTGAATAGTTTAATGTTGCAGCATAGGCAGAGAACAGGTTGTGGTTGAGACTGGAAGAAGAAAAGGGAGAATGAGTTGCATGTCCAAAGAGATGGATGAGGGCCGATGCCCCCATCATGATAAATGCTCATTAGCTCAATCATTTTGAGTGTGCTGCCTAGTGGATACTCATATTCTCTGAAACACTCACTCACTGGGGAAGAAAATCACTAGATCAGTTATCAACAAGAGATATTCATTCAAAGTCTGTTTTTTGTTACCATGGAAATAGAAACGTACACAGAAAATGTAAACATACAGTATTGTAAGTCAAAATATTTTTGCAATTACATGCACACAGCCTGGAGTGTCTTTGTAGGGTTGGCTGTCTTTGTTTTCCTCTGTAATTGTTCTGTAAACAAAACAATCACTCTGTTGTTAGTGGCGAGATTTTCAGCGATAATCAGAAACGCCAGCAACAGCTGCTATGGCTGTGCTGCTCTGAGTCATTACCTCGCTAGCGCATCCTCCCCTGCACTGAGCTAGTGGAACTGCCTAATGAACAGAATATAGCCGCCAATTTCATTTTCTAGTAATTGTTGTGTAAACTGGTCTATGCACTATAAGGGAAACACAAATGTAGCTGAATTATACACAGCCTATGTGTTGAGAGTTCAGATGTAAAACCCTCTAAATATATTTGACAAATATCATTGAATACTATAATTTTATTTAACTTTATTATCAGCCCAACTCCAATTGAATCATTTTGGCTTGATGAGAAAATTCAAGTCGCATTTTGATAGGGATTACCAATTTTTTTAATATTTCAGATAATGGACTATATGAGGCGTTTGTATCTGAACTCTTCATACAGTGCTTGGTTCTCATTTATGCTGATTTGCTATGCATACCAGTCTAGCCAATTTCATGTCATCTCCGGCTTCCACGAGGCAGGAAACAAACACTATATCAAAATGCCTACAACCAGGGTTTAAATTGGGATTTGCTATGTGGGGGGCTCTGGTCTGGGGTCAGAGCGAACAATCTTTTTTTTTTTGACTCCACAGAATACACACACACTTTACTACACTATGTTTTTGTGCATTGTTAACTCACTCAGATAGCCTACTATACTGGGAATTTTTAAGTAAGGATTGGAGTCAGAATTGGTACTGGCATAATGCATGACATGAAATATAAGAACTGTCATACCTTTCCCGCACAAGATACAAAACCATTATAGTACCAAATCAAATTGCTATTGGGATATTATGGCTGTCAGAACATTTTAAATCTTGTCACAATAGAACTTAAAGTGAAAAAATTGCATGTGAAACACATGCATCACTGTAGCCTAAATATTGATCTTTTATGAGAAACTTTCAAGGCTTCAGAAAAGCAAAACACTGATTAACCTTCTAGTATAAAGTGAAACCAAGACTGTGTCAACAATTAATTGAGGCTTAGAGCATAAGCAGACGAAAACTGTTTTATTTATGTTTGCCAGAGGTAGCCTAACTTCAGTTAACGTTAGGCTTATGTCAACTTCATTTTTAACGTTTACCTCTGAAAATCCAGAACTACAAAACACTGATTAACCTTCTACGTAGTATAAAGTGTACCAGCGTGCGGTGCTCTGTTTGACAGCCTCAACTAACGTCTCTAACTCGCTGAGGAAAAAGTAGCCGACTGGAAAAGCAGCCACGTAGTGTTCTAGAATCTCTGATTGCAACTTTTCTAAACTTTGATTTGAAACATTTCATGTGGTTAGTAGTATAGTTTTTTATTTCAGAATACATCTGTTGTTATTGGAAAAATGACCTTGCTTTTATGTGAACCGGGTGGATAAGGTCTGTAACACATGGTTCTGGTGTGGATGTTCTTTGAAACTTGACTGGTCTTTCTTCCCCTTTGTTCTTATTTCCCTTTTTTCTTTCACTCAATACATATACATGCACACCCACATCCATCTCTCGTCCACACCCCTGGGCAAATCAGCCCTCCGGCTCCCGCCTGCCTGTGTGTAAGGTATTGAAATGGGTAATTTTTTAATTAAATACAATATTAATTACTGCGAGCATCATTAACGATATGTGAGATTTGACTAATTAGTGTAATAGTTTTGGAGTCACGCTCATTAAATATGAAAATTGCTGTGTGAGGACGGATCGTCAGCACAATCAATCTTCTGCGGACAGAGAGGAAATGATTTAGAGAATAGCTTTTTATTTTACAATTATCTTCGACTACAACCTGACAAGCTGCACGGTGCTCAGATGAGCAGGGCCAGGAGAATAAGAGACAGGCCACGAAACACCGCTGGCACTGCACTGAGGTCTGTGACACGTCTTTGACACGCTGCTTTCAATTGCAATCTGTAGCTCTTAACCTGAGACGACACATGAGGCACAGCTCAGAGGGCTGTCAGACACCCAGAATAGTATGCTACGGTATATGCTAAGCTTAGGGTTCGGGGTGCTCCTCAGCTGATGCAATGTGAGGACACAAACATACAGTACACAAATGCACATACACACAGCATAACAGGCACATTTTTATTGTCTAGATAACATTCAATAATGAGAAATGTCGCATGAAGCAAACAACTGGCCTCTCCACCTGGACTGATCCTGGCCATGCTGTTTCCCGTGCAGTTGTATTTTACGGCTGCGGAGTGCTTGGGATTAATCTCTAAATCCGGACAGGATGTTTCAGAGCATTTTATTGGTAGCACCAAAATTCCAGCCAAAATATATATATGTTTTCGAGCATTTTATGTTATTATGCAGGGGTTAAGTCAACAGTAGCATACTTTCGTTTCAGTGTAAAGTCAATGAAATTCATAAAATACAGTTTTGCATGCATGGTAGTAAAGAGCTCAGTGTTACCACTTTTTGGTCAGGGTTCAGTTCCTAAATACATGCTGGATCTCTTATCTCTCTCTCTCTCTCTCTCTCTCTCTCTCACACACACACACACACTCACACACACTCTCTCTCTCTCTCTCTCTCACACACACACACACACACACACACAAACATACACACCAAAAAATAGACAGACAGTGCCGTTTGTTTGGTTATATCTGTTATGTTTGAATTATGGGCTGTGGGGGCAGGATGGCCCCTGGTCGACTCTGAACACCTTTACTGGCTCTGCATGTGGACCAGTGTCCAAGCTGAGACAATAAAATGTTTACCATTGTCTCCTCCCTGCCCAGGTGTGCTATCACATTTGGATCGGGACAGGTTCATTGCTTCTCTAGCACAGAAAATGTTTGTATGAAATGATTGTGTGTGTGTGTGTGTGTGTGTGTCTGTGTGTGTGTACATTGTTGTGGTATTTGGATGCTGACAGTGGGCAAAAGCCGGAGTAGACCGCAGAATCACAACGCAATGCAAACGCCACAAAAAGGCAAATAATTAATAAGTGATTGCTGTTCAAATGAAGCCACTGGCCAGATCCTCTGGGTTCTAAAAATATCATTTCAAAATGCAAAACAATTGCAGAATTATCTTTACAATGGTCTGTGACTGTCACTCGCACACTTACTAACAGCAGTAAACCTTGCATTTGACATATGACATGCTATACTGTTCACTGAAGTATCCTACACAAAAATGTTGTTTTTTTTTAAATTAAATACTCAAATTGAAATTGTGAAATTGTGATGATATAGAATGGAAAAAATAACATTATAACCGGTTTCCTCTGGCTCAAATCGATGCAAATTTGTACATAACACACACACACACACACACACACACACACATATATATATATATATATATATATATATATATATACACACACACACACACACACATACACTCTCACATGGATACATGTGCACATCTGTTACGGTACAAAGTGTCCTAAATTAGTGTCATTCTCCACTGGCATTCTCCTGGGAAACATGAACTGCAACACTTTCTAATCCTAAATATGAATGTTCTTTTTTTTCCATATGCACTTTGCCTTCACTTACGCAAAAAAATGGGTTCATTTCTATTACTCATCTAGTCAAATAAATTGAATACAGAATGTAAATATATACTGATGACTGGTTAATCAGTTTCTCTACTGATTTGTTTGTAATTGTTGATGTTTCAATAATTATTATGAGATCTACTGCAAACTACAGTATTTCTAGCAGATGTCATTTGAGATGTAGGCTGTCATTTTGTCATTTAAATACAAAAAAACGTCTTACATTTTAATTCACATGGAGTACTTGTCATTGATTTTTCTTGCAACGTCATATAAAAAATTGAATTAAATTTTAATTTCTTCATTAATAAATGTAAAAGTTAATTGATCATCTAGTGGGGCTGTGGACTGAAAATATTATTTAAAGTAGATCATTCATTTCATTTTGCAAAAAAAAAAACTACCAAAAAAGTAATTGTTAACTATATTTACTCTAGACTAAAACATTGTATGTTTGTGCTGTCATCCTTGTCTGAGCCTAAACTTTTTTTTGTCTCTCATCCCTGATGTTTAATTCCAGAGTGCTGAGCTGAAAGTGCTGAACAGCAATGTCTTTGTCCTTTCCAATAAAGCTCACAGGAGTGGCACTGTTCCTCATTTGTGACCTTGTATCCTTCCAGGCACCTTTGTGTTCTGCGCACATATAAACACCCCCAGCACCACCCCGCAGCCCATCCCTCAGTTTAAATATATGCAATAATACTATCTCTGGCCTCTGAATACCATGTCTGTGTATTATTTTAATGGGAAGCCTCAAGCTGGACTGGGTGATGGCCAGTGCTTTATCACATTTTACTTTTTTTCTTTTATAGGGTCTCTGTCTTTTTAAAATGATTGCACCTGTTTTGATCTGATTAATTTTTTGCAAGCGCAAACAATTACTTTTCATCTTTATCAGTTAAAGGAATCACCCTTTTTATGGGTATCATTTATAACAAGGAGACAGCTACCTGTTTATTAGAATTTCAAGCAGCATATCGGCAGCCAGATCTCTTGCGTTTTGTATTTACATTTCAACTTTAGCTAAACAAGCATGACAACACACACACACAAACACACATATTGTGAGAGACTTCATTTGAATACCCACTTTATTTGTCCAGACAGGGCAGACATATGCAGAAGTTGCCACAGCACTTGCACCTGGCCCTGCCAGGGGACTCTGTGTGTGTGTGTGTGTGTGTGTGTGTGTGTGTGTGTGTGTTTTGGGAGGGGGGGTGTCTTCACATGCTCAAGTGGACTTTTTTTTCAGAATCTTTAAAATGTCAGACTACAACTTAGTATCCATCACATCGGATGAGAGAGAGAGAGAGCGTGAGAGAGAGAGAGAGGAGAGAAAAGAGAGAGACTGGACAGAGAGGAGTGGAAGAGAAAGTGCAAATAGGAAGAGAGTGAGTGAGAGAGAGAGTGGGAGAGCAAATAGGGCAGAGGAGAGAGAAAGAGAAAGTAAGAGGGAGAGAGAGAGAGAGAGAGAGAGAGAGAGAGAGGCTGGACAGAATCACAGCCAGTAATATCATGACACTGAAGTCCTGGGTATAGAATACACCCCCATTTGCATGTGCCACAGTCAGGGCCACTATCTGACAACTCAACAGCTGTTAATTATGAGCTTGCCTGTGGAGAGGGAGACAGCTTAGCTGAATATGCAAAGCAGAGCCCAGCAGCCAGTGTCTGTCCACCACGGGCCTAGGAGTCCCAACCTCCCAGACCCATCGCATCAAGAGCAACAAGGTTGGCCTGAAAAATCAATCATCCACCCAAAGGCCTGCATGATGTACTGGAGACTGGGCTCTCCTGACAGCACTGTGTTTTCTTTCCACATCTAATCTTTTGCCTGTTGTTGTTGTAGCTGGTCGTGGTGTTGTTGTTGGTGGTGGTGGCGGTGTTGTTTATGGAAGACCGTGTTTCTAAAATATATTTAACAACAGTACTATGTAAGGTAGCAGGCTAGCTGCCCAAGTTGACTATTTAATGCACCTGTGATGCTACAGTTCAGTGTCATGAAATGTCAATGACTATAAAAACACAACACACCAATTGTATGAAAATTAGCAATTAATGTTCACTCATCATACTCACTCTGGTGAACCCATTTGCTATCACAAACTAAAACGAAAAGAAATCAAGCATACTCCTTGTCTTTAAGATTGCAGAGGTCCATAGGCACAAGAATGACAGCATGTGGTACAACGTAGAGTGAATTTGGAAACTGACAACTAACACTAACTGATAGAGGCACAAGAAGACCAAACATAGCCCTCACCAGGCAGCGTTGACTGCCATTTCACTGTTGTGCCAAATTCTGTTGTTCTGATTCACTCCAGATAATCCCTTTAACTTTACCTTCAACAGAACTACACCTGTCCTCTTACAGTAGCCTAAACTCAGGATTATCAGCATTAACGTGAGGCTATTGTTACCAGGACATTGCATTATAACCTAGTGTTGTAGTACTCAAGACATGTCTCGGACTCAAGACCATTTTCTAATTTCTCAGTCTTGTCTCGGACTTGACCCTTCAAAGACTTGGTCTCGACTCGGTTTCGGACAACAGTAGAAGGAGAAGGACTCGTAATTTCAGAGCCCTCGAGACCAATTAATTTTTTTTATGTTCACAAAAAACTCCAACAATTTGATTTCAAATAAATTTAAATAATATTCTACTGTATTCTCAAAATTATTACATTTTGAAAATATTGTGAAGAATCCTACTAATATTACCTCCCTCCCTTAAGAGTGCACCATATACTATTCCTGCAAACAATTCCTAGTCTCGCTTAGTCTTTAGATCTAACAGTTGATTATTAATTGTGCTGATTTTAAATCATGGTTATGATTACTGACTTAGTTTTATGGTCTTGATCTTGACCCAGTCTCGATTCCTGAAAGACTTGGTCTTGACTCGGTCTTGCTTCGTCAAAGACTCGGTCTTGACTCGGTCTCGATTGCATTTGAAAACCTACAGACTCAGTCTGGACCCTTCAAAGACTCGGTCTGGACTTGGTCTCGTCCCCATCACTAGCATAATCAGCGTGTGCACTTTTGTTTTGTCAAATAACAAGTGAATATTCCCATTAGGGAAACAAACAATGACAACCATTGTGCACTGTGTGTTTTCCTATTCTAGGGATTTCTTTTAAACCACATCATGCAGCGTCTGATCATCTTTCATCTTAATAACAGAAACGTCCTCATGGCTGGGCAGGCATGCAAAACTCTTTAGACTCATGCCAGAACCTTTGTCACTGAAATGATTAAAAGCTTATCACTGTTGTAAGTGATACTATGTAAATATTATTGAATATAATGTAATTTAATTGAAATATTTTTCTTTGCTTATGCATAAAGAAACTTACTATACACCACATTTTTGGTGTTGGTGAAATATCTGTGTCTTTCATGCAAAGAATACCTGGAATTGTAATTCCTTATTGCACAAGCTGAATGTGCATTTACCACCCCCTACCCCTCCCAAGGACTTTTATAAATTTCATCATTAATAAAGTCAGACATTCAATTAGTCCCAGCATCCAAATTGCCAACTATTTCATAACCAGTGTGGTGGTAATCGCTCTTGCTTTGCCTCTCTCTCTCTCTCTCTCTCTCTCTCTCTCTCTCTCTCTCTCTCTCCCAATCATTTTTTAACCTTATTGGATAAACATCAGGTGATGTTTTTGTCTCTGCACCAATACAAAGCAGAAACACTTGTGTTGTGATTGGGGATGGGTTGCGAAAGAGGCAGGATGGGTGAGAAAAAGTAAAAACTAATTTCATTAATCTAATTATCACTTCACACCACTGCCTAATTAGTACAAATTAATATTATTAATCATAATAATGGCATGAACTCATTCAATTACAGTTTCTGAATGGTTCGAGGGATGTGTTACGTTTGATAATATATATATAATAAAATGCGTGTGTGTTGCAAAAACTGAGCCAGTAGTCAATGAGTGATTGAACTAAATGACAGCATATAAATCAGCATTGCTTCACACTGGAAGACAAATGAAAGAGGTCAGGTATTATTATTTCATTTTGTTTTCTGACTTTCTGGCCCATCCATGAAAATCTTTGTTCTCAAGAAAGGGTGGAAGGTTTTTTAATAAAGACAGCATGTCATAGCTTGTGTTTCACAGAAACACTTGAGTTAACCCATAGCATTTAATAATCATGGAAGGACAAAATAAAACGAAAACCAAACCTACTGAAACCAAAACTACTTTGCGAAGTGCTGAAGGAAGGAGAGAGGCATGTTTTAATATTCTTTTCTTCTGTTATAAAATCAAATTTCTATCAGAATACTGCACTCATTTCATGTGCTGGGTTTCAGTGTGGCAATGCCCTTTCGTACCTACAAGAACAACATGGCCTATAAAAAAAACTGTAAAATTCCTTCCAAAAGCCTGTCGTGTATAAAAGTTGTGTGTATACTTTATATGAATTTTAATATTATTGATTTTAAGACATAAAGTCCCTCGTTTACCAAAGAAGCAATAACTTTTCTTCAGGAAGGACCATCATGTTTTGCACTAATGCACGTTTTACTTTAGAGCCTTTTATTGCACTGCAAAATCAAACTAAAATCTTTCTGACACTCATGGTCTATCTGAGTCTTTTGTCCCACTTTGTTATTCTCTCTCTCTCTGTCTCTCTCTCTCTCTATTTGTTTTTCTTTTTTTTCTCTCATTCTCTCTATTCCTCCATATGCCTAGTCCTTGATTGTATATTCAGACATATGGATTTGTTAGACACTGTTCGGTTGTTACTTCCTCCAGGACCTGAGCACCCAGGCTAGCAAGGAGAATACAGCTCTGTCACTATTTGTCCCTGGTTGAACAGCAGGTCCCCCCACCCCCCTTACCCCTCTTGGGAAGGAACTGTAAGTGAAAGAATGTCTCCATAACCATCTCCACTGGATCCATATGGATGTCGGGTATGGAATGAAGTGCTAAGGATCTAGAGGGATGCACCTCCAGGGAAGAAGGCCTGCCGGGTGGGCTCATCTGGGAGTTCATCCACACACGCCCCACACCCCCCACCCACAGATGGTTGACATTAATCCCCTGTGGAGTGGAGTGTGGAGGTGGAGGAGCTTGTGCTCATACTAACCATGTACACGTCTTAATTCCAATGCCCACTGGGCCTCAACACCTGCTGTTACTTCACTGAGATCGGGTCAGGTCGTCTGGGCTAGGAGCTGAATGCACATTTCTTTTAGATGGATGACCGCAGGGTCTCCACCCATTTTCATTGGCAACATCTCAAAACTGGTCCGTGATATTTGACCTGTGACCTTTCTGAGACCTTTCACGACCTACCCATAGCCCAATAGGCTGTCTGTCATTCCCCTTGCTGAGCCTATGGAAAAATAAAACAACAGTTATTTCTAATAGGCTATTGTGGTAAGTGGTAATTGCATCGCATCACAGAAATTAATATAAAACAAAATTCATATAAGTGAATGAACTGAATTTCTAGCATGACTGGCATATAATCATGATTGTGGGTGAACCTTAAAAAATTGTACATCAATTATACAATAATTGTACATAAACAGAAATTGTCCTATACATCAGTACTCGTGAGGCACTGCAGTGGTCAGTATTATATAATGTCTACATATTATACCCTGTGAGGTAATACACAATGTGGTTGGTACGTTATCTATACAATAAACATACATCAGACCTTGCACAATCAGCAATGGGTTCCACCAAGCTTGCACTGAGTCTAAAAAAAGTCCCTAAACAAAAAAACTCTCCAGATTAGCCTTTCTCTCCACACAACTGTTCATAGAAAATTGATAAAAGCTAAAGAAAAGCTAAGATAAAAGCTCTATAGTGTGCATTTCAAAATGCCAGCTTTGTCTTTATGGATTGGACAGATACATCAGTTATAAACTATTAAATGGTTATGAGGTTAATGTCCCACTTCAGCATCAATCAAACAAACAAACAAACACACAAACAAACAAACACTTTTACTTTTGTAATTGCTGCCAAAAAGATATCGTGGAGAGAGGATGTTTTTAAATATCCCTGTTTTCAGATCCCCCTAGCGTATGGTTGTTGGACTCATGAGCACAAAACACTGGGCCTAAAACAATACACATTTACAAAGGGCTTTTCATTTTTACATTTTCTCATCAGATGCACCCACATGGAGAGAGAGAGAGAGAGAAAAAGAGAGAGAGAGAGAGAGAGAGAGACCTGCTAAAGCATCTGGACCTGATATCAGTTGTGAAAGTGAATCCTATTTCCATGTTTCATCTCTGGTAAACTATACCCTCCATTTTATTGGCTCTCATTGGAGTTGTGCAGTTGTTTGCCTGCCACCGTTGAAATAAATAACCTTTCACAAAAATCAGAGCGGGATATCTGCACGTAAATTATCACCCGACAGATAGATCACTCATGATCTTCTACCATATCCATTAAATATCCCCAAAGGTGATTTATTGGCGAGGCCAAGGAAAGGATAAAATGAGTGTGAAACGATGCTAAAGAGCAGTAAGACAGCTATGCCCTCTACTGGTCAGTTTACTGAACCCCTATTTCATGTATGAAGGCACAGTGTTGAAATGTGGGCACAAAGGTATCCAGAGATGAGTGTTTTTGACCCAAATCTGCTACATCTGTCACTCAATATGTATCATCGAAATGTTTTATGCTCTAGTAGTATTTTGGTGAGTGTTGCATGTGTGCATGTGTGTTTGTGTGTGACATATGGAGAGCTGAAAATGTACAGATGCATTTGTTTGTGTGGGGGCTTGTGTGGGTGTTGGTGGCTGGGTGTGAGTGGGTGCGTGTATGGGTTGGTGGGCAGTTTGGTTTGGCCGGATGGCTGATCTGCAAATGTGTTGGACTGGATCCACTAGAACCACTGACGGTCAATTTACCTGGACCCGACCTGTCCCCAATCTTTGAAAATGACAGCCGATGAAACGTATGCAGCGTGGCCATTTGAAGATGATATAACATTGAGTACTGTACAGAAAGACAGACAGCCCAGTCTGTTTTTGCAGTGTCTTACCACTGTCTACACCCCCACTGTACCCCCAACCCCTCCCAACCGCACCCCGCACCACCACCCCTTTCCTGCACCCCAGCGATGTGTCGTTACACGCTCCGCTAGTCCCTCTTCCATGACAGACTGTTACTTCCTGGAGCGGAAACACATTTGATTGTTAACATCTGGGCCATTACAATTGCAAACCAGGGCTCTGTACATCAATCAGAAAGTGATTTCAAAACAAAGAGACCTTCCTCCGATCAATCCATAGAGAAGTGGAGGCATTACATGCTCCTGTAATCCTGGCTAATTAGTGGGATAATGGGAGGGAGATTTATGAATCGGGTTGGAGAGGCACGGAGGTGTGAGGGGTGAGCTCAAATTAGCAGGGATGAACACCAGAGCCACAATAAATCCTAGGAGCTCCATTTCTTCCATATTGGTGTTTTCCAGATCAACTTTTCACTTTTCTATGCCAAGGTATTATTATTTACAGTATGAAACTATTCTCTCTCTCTCTCTCTCTCTCTCTCTCTCTCTCTCTCTCTCTCTCTTTCTCTCTCTCTTCCACTTTCCTTTTCTTTCTCTCTCACTCTTTCTTTCATTTTTACAGAAACGGTCATGCACGCGCACACACACACACACACACACACACTTCAAAAGTTCATCCCAAATGTCAGGATTTAAATATGACGTGGCAAAGTAGAACCATTGCATAAGGTTGGGTTAGTTCAGTCTTTCTGGAAGACAGGAAGTCTCTCATGCTGATTATCAAGTTTTATTAGGATAACTCAGTGGAGGAAATTTGCATGTTTACCAGACCCCCCCAATCCCCTACCCTCCAGTCCCCTCACATCCACACACACACAGACACACACACACACACACCTTATTCCCAGCTCAGCAGATCAGAATGACAGGGGGTCAGTGCTGAACGTTGTAAATTTGGGCAGCCACTGTGAGGCTTCCACGGGGGTGGAGGCGGGGGTGGGGTGGTGTTGGTGGGGGGTTCGGAGGAGGGAGGGCATTAGCATATGGGTGCTTCTCAGATGGCTGGGCAGATGGAGAAAGCAGAAGTGCCCTCTTCCCTGTTCCTGGAGCTTATTGTGTTTATCCAGCATCACTAATAGAGCGCTAACCGAGTGCTGCTGTGTGTGTGATTGAGAATGTTTATGTGTGTGTGAGTGTGTGTGTGTGGAGAGAGAGAGAGAGAGAGAGAGAGAGAGAGAGAGAGATTGTGTCAAGGTAGTTTATGATGGACTAGCACACATTTACCTTCAATCAGTTATCTGTAATTTTGCAGGTTTAGATATAAGCTTCAATGCAAACCTTTCCTTAAAAAAAACATGAAGAGGCACTTTTGCTGATATGTTTATAAATTGGCCCTATAAAACTAAATCAGTGCTTGATGATCAAGTCCAAACTAACTGGCACCTGCCTAGCCCATTCACTTTCTTCATTAGAGGACCAGAAGTTTGGAGCTGAGGGATTAAATAAAAAAAAGAAGAATCTACAAAGCGCCAAATTTGTGATGTGTTTACCTGTGTCGCAGTGGTGACAGAATGCAAATGAATCGCGCCTCCCTGCAGCGCCCAGTCACTGAGGGCCTCTCAGATGGACAGGTCAGCAGGAGGTCATCCAAGCCTCCCTCTGTGGAGCGCACTCTAATTCACAGACATAAACCCAAGCTGCCGGACGGCACTTTTTGGCACTTGGCCTTTTCACTAACTTTCAAACAAACAAAAAAAGAATGAAAAAAGAGTGGGCTCTTTGCAGGCCAAGGAGAAAAAAACAGAATAAAGAAACATAATTGATCATATGTAAGAAAGAAATTCTGTTATTTAGCATGGCAAATCGGTCTCTCTGTGACCAAGGAGATCAGGAAACCCTGCTGACCTTATGTTGAAAGTGCCCTGCCTAATTTACGGGACATAAAGCCTTAAATTGCGCCGTATTAAGACTGTACGTCACATGAGTGAGTGTGTATGCGTGTGTGTTTGGGTAGACTTGTGTAGTGAGCGTGTTTGTTGGTCCCCCCCGGAGGCCTGTGATGCCCTGTGGTCTGGTGCTGGCTCCCTCAGTGGCCCTGCCTCAGCCCCCGACCTTGCATGGCAGTGGGAGGACATCTCTTCTGAAAGCGCCGCGCTTCGATAAGGCTGTTTCTTTTCTCTCAGCATCTCTTTAATGTCAACTCTGAAATATGAAGTCATTAGGCGATATTAAAACAGTGCTGACAAACTAATTAACAGAAGACATTATACGGGACGGGCTCGATTAATCCGCTTTAATTGCTCTTTTAAATGGGAAGCCCAATTAAAATTAATAAAGATTTACTGGTGATCATGTAAAGCTATGCCAAGAAGTGGCTGTCTGAAGGGCAGGCAAAAGTCAGTACTCTTCACCAATCACATTCTATACTAAACACATTCCTCCATAACACTGCTAACCAAACCAGCAAGATTTACACAGTCACTCAACCCACTGCCCCCCAAAGTACCTTCTCATCACTAGCTCAGTCTATATAAATGTGCTTGCATGGATTTGAAAAAGATTTAGAAATTTTCAATATGCAGTAAATATTGTTTTGATATTATAATTGTTTCTGAATTATTGGTGCCATATTTTTTTTGTTACTCTGATATAATTATGCTTGAGGACAACAAAGGTTGTCCATCATATGCTGAAATAAAAGCAAAAATGTTGTGTGTGTGACACAGCTTAACCGGTAGTATTTCACAGAATACTGCAATTTACCACATATAGAGGAAAAATAGAAAAATAGAATTTCTTATTATATTGAAATTATAATTCAGTGGATAAATGCTACATCAATCATGCAATGACATGACATGCAATAATCTTTCTGAGTGTAACAGAGATTTTAGGTTACTGTTGTATTACTCTTATATTGAACTTATTATTTACAGTTCAGTAGACTATTTAGAGTAATGCAATTTTCATGTTTTTGTTTATTCAAATACTAACATGTAAAGCACTTTTATTTAAAAAAAATATTTTCAGCAAATTAAATTTTTTATTATCTATTATTATCTGTTATCTTTTTTTATTACCTCAGCAAAATCTTTTGAAATGTTCTATAATAGTATTGATTGATTTGAAATAGTTAATTGATATTTTGCCTAAAATTTACAATATGTTTACTCCAATATTTTTTTACTTTATTTGAAATGTACGTATTTGTAGACATCAATCATTTTTTTCCAGAGACAAAATGAGCTGTTTGAAAACCTCACTTTTATCGTTGCCATGACAAAGATCATTTAGAACATCAAGCGGTCAGTATCCAAGATCTTTGATGATACTGCAGAATTTGCTGCACCATCTCTGTGTTAATAATGACCCCTTGTGGTGAACGGGCAGAATGAAAGCATCGCAATGTTTTTTTAAACCATATTAGTGTTTCATTTCAAACAGCCAAAACATATACTGTAGGCCTACAACCCAGCTTTCTGATGGTCACATGCTATTAATCCTAACATTTCAGATACATAGAGTCAGTCTTTCGCTGATGATGATGAAAATGGTTATGATTATGATGAACAATTATAGTCATAAATAAAAAATAATGTGCAATTACACACATAGTTTCATTGATCTAGCACACAATTTTTTTCACTGTATTCCTTCCTTCTTTCCTCCTAACAGCTAAGATTGTGACTAAATGCATTATTATACTTATTATATATTATATATAACAAGGGGTCTGTCACTGACAGTGGACCAAAGAGAATATTATTATCAGAATGATGTTGTAGATCCCACAATGTATGGATGTAAATAGCTGTTTGATCGATTGATTTAATATGTTATTTGTAGGCCTACATTATTTTTAACATTTTAGTCGATAAGCTACATTTAGGCCTACTGAAGCCAAGGCAAATGCTCTTTTGGTTTCAGTATTATTTTGGTCCTTCTTGCCTCCTGCAGAATAATTATATGCTGACTTCCCCATAACCAATAGACTTTTAAAACATACATAAGACTAACATTAAAACTTCTTAATCTATTAGGCTTATAAACCACATCCATCATAACAGTGTTCCACATTAAAAATGTCAGCACAAATTAATTCTGGGACAACCTGATACTTCATGCAATGTTTAATTGAAAATTTACATCAATTATGTATTGTTTATCAATATAATTGCAAAGAAATGTCTGTTAAATAATTACTTTGCAATTCCATTAGCTTTTGGCAAAGCAAATTCAATTACTGCTTTCATTTCTTTAATTCCATTGTTTTCTTTGTAATTGCTTGAGCCCCATGGAGGGTTTGCCTCTAACTGATGAAGTAACACACTAAACTCTTTTCTTACACAAGGAATTACCAACCGTATTAAATAAAATGTGTCAGGTAATCAAAACAGTTGTCACATTCTTCAACTTCTCATTTTTGTGACATTATTTTAGGGTCAAACAATAGTTATCAGTGTAATTGAAATAATAAATTGGACCCTCGCAAAATAACAGGTTTGTGTGCAGCAATTCATCATAACCTAATAAATACAGAATCCATACTTGAGAAAGTTAAAGTTTTATTTTTATATATATATATATATATGTGTTGCTATTCTTATTGTACCTTTTGTCCCTGGCTATTGTGTCAGCGGGTGCGCGGCACGTGCGTTGAGGTGATTAACTCTAAGCTGAATGCTTGGAGGAGAAAGTCAACGGGTGGAATTCTGCTTTGGTGGCACAATATGTTATGAGGTCACACTGTGCATTAGTCATTAGGCCTGAATGTATTGTTGTTATTCTGAGACATGTCAGGCGCTTACCACTGCCCACAGGCTGAATGCAGGCCTTAGAAATGTGTGCTGATTTGGCTACAGCCAGCAACGCTTCCAAAATGGTTTGGTGGGCTGTTTTTTAACAGCTGTACTTTAGACAATGAATGACGAATAGCTTCTGAGTGTCCCAAGAAGTCTGAAAAAGCTTGTTGGTTTACAGGGCATTGACAACTGACTCGGTTTTAATATATCCAAACATCTTCACCTATGCTGACATGAGTTGCACTAAACCAATGTAAGGAAATGCAAATAAAAATTGTCATCATCAAGAGTGAAAGGTACTTGAAATAAGGACCATAACAACTTCATTTAATGCTATACAACATTAATGCAATTTACAATCATTCTAAAATACTGTATCTACTCTACAGCTAAGAATATGAAAAAAGCCATTTCATAGAATACACAATTTTTCGTACATCAAACCACTGCTATGAAATGTTTCTATTGATTTCTCAAGATAATGCTAATCTGAAATCTTTACACTTATGTTTACCATGTACACATACCTTGAAAAGCTTATTTTACTATTACACATGATTCTACATTGTAAGGCAATGTACACAATGTATTTAAAGCAAAAGTGGAATGATTCATTTAGCATTTCAAATATATTCCCATCAGGCCATGGTTACATGAATAATTAAGTTCATATGTTCTGTCATGGGTACACAGAACAGAGAATAACTGAAATAAAGGAACAGTGCCATTAGCTCTTTCATAGTCTTGAGAACCGGGTAATAAGTAGAACCGAGAATTTAATGCTTCAATCTACTGGAATCGTAGGTCCCTGATCTTATCAGTACCAGAATGTTTTCTACATCATGGGCAACTGGCTTTTTTGAAAGTGTGTACAGTTTATTCTGAAATCACACCAAAAATGATGTCCTCTCCTCTCCTCCTCCTCCTCTTATTAATAAATAATCAAGTTCTTTACAGGTAGGTGGATGTTTTAAATTCTTCAGGAACATCACTGTCCAGTTTACAGATAACCTTGTAGATGGCTTTTTTCCATGAGGGATCGGAATCTTTAGCCAGCAAAATTGCAGTGAAGAATTCTTGAAGTGTGATCTCAGCTACTTCTAGGAATCGATCTGGCACCTGTGAGCAAAGATATAAACAATGACACTTGTGAAGTGACTGACTGTGTGGCCCCACCATTTAAACACAGATGCATGACAAATATTACAACATCTGCAAGATGGCACAATAACTCTTATCTTTCCATTTCTGATTCATTTTCGGGGTGAAAGCGCTACCAAGACATCATCCAACATTGCATCATTCATTGCCTGTCCAATCATTTGTACCCTCCTGTCTTACAGACCAGCCTAACAGTTATGCTCTTGCTGCTTCAGGCACTAGAAAAACGAAATCCCCACCTCCCTCACCCCCACCGCCAGGGGGTAGGCTCCGCCCCTGCCTGCTTAAATTAGACAAGAGCTGCTGGGTCAAGATCTGCGAAATCCTGGACCAGGTCTACGCCAGGCTTGTTTTCAAATATAATTTGTAACTTAATATGTAATCTTATTAAATATTTGTTCAGCATTCCATTCTCTGAGTCTTAATGGGAGAAATATATGTACAGTATACAGTTATTCTACACTTTATTTTCAATCCTGCTCCCGCCAGGTTGATTTGAAATTAATATGATTTTTACTTGACAATATAATAACATCCAATAATTTGAAATAACCTGCAAATTATTATAAAGGCAAATACGTCTTTGCACATCTCTGAAGCTGCACTTAGCTGGTTTTGTATCTGAACTCTGCATGTCTTTCCATCCTGACCTTGCCAATGTGTTGTGTGCACAGCCAAGATTATAGCTGCGCCGTTAAAGTCAGAAAGAAAAACAAGTGAAGGTATTTCACAGGTAGTGAAATTTGTAGTAGAGATTACGTACTCAAGTTTTCATCCAATTTAACTGCCCCTCCCCCACATCTAAATCAATATGTTAACCTTGAGCCCTTTGAAGCTTGGCACAATAAGGCGGTAGGATGACTGGGCCTTTTATACCTGACCACTGACACAGAGAGCTGAACCAACACCATAGATCCCTTTATCACCACACTCACTCTTTAATGCTTCAAACTTCAAACACAGCTAGCTTCGTTAGCCTTTGCTTTTCGGCGTATAAATTAAACAAATACTGTGTCAAAGTCAATAACACACTGCAGAGTATCACCGATTTGATTTTTTTCTTCCTTATTTTTTGGTTGGGCTCATTCTCTTATGTCATACAAATTATAGAAATTAATTGTTAGGGGATGAATGGCAAATTGTCAAGCTTCCTCCAAGGGTTTTTTTCTCTGATCAACATAAAAATGTATCTAAGCAGCAGCGAGGGTGTAGGGAGATGCAAAAATGGGCCAATCCAAAAGCTTCAAGTCTTGACGAATAGCGTACACTGGTGTTATTGGTCGAGGGAGCGGGCGTATTTTCTTTTTCTTCCACAGCACACAAAGAGGACCCTGGGAAAGGAATGTCTTGGGCCTAAGGTAAAGAAAACTGTCTCAGCTCATTCCCACTGTCTGCCACCTCGCCCTCGGAATCTGACGCGTCTTTCTCAGCATTCCGCATCAGTAGCAATCCCAGATGCACCCAGGCATGGCAATGAGATAATCCTTAGTTGTTTCAGCAGGATTCTACAGCTTCCTCTTCCCACAGTTTGATAAAGCGCCACTGCAGCCCTGTATAATGACTGCAGAAGGCCCACATAGCCACAGGTGCAGGACAACACAAAGGGTCAGACCAGGGGCAGTGTTGGTCACATGTAAGGGGTCCCCAACCCATGTTGCTTTTTTTTACAGCTCTGCTATTACTTTTGAGTTTACTTCAGGGACATAATTTTCATTGATCCTCAATAGAACATTTTTCCTTAAAAAATGTTATTGGCTGTTTTTGACTATAGTCTATCAGACATTTTTAGAATGTTTAAAATATAAGACTTTCTCGGTCTCATATTCTAAAAGTCCTTTAATAATGATGAATTGATAAAATATTCATGGTAAACTGAACTCACAAGAGGAAAACACCATCAAATCTTCAATCAGTACTGCCTAACTTAGAATAAAATGCATCTGTGGAATGATCTTTGTAAAATACATTATATCATTCAAAATACATGATATAATATAAAAGCTGTCTCTCTCTGATCCTAATATGTTTCACAGAGCTAACTGCTGATATATTTTATTCATAATTTCCTGATTTAGAGCATACATTACACATCTGTACTAGTGTCCAAGTGAAAAAGGTCTTTGAAATACCTGGAAGTCGTTGGCTTTGTTGTAGTGCATGTTGAGAGCTCGGAAAAGCTCACAGTCTCGTGTAACGGACAGTCCTTTGACATCGTTCACTCCATCGACAATGGCCTGCCGAGCAAACTTTTCCATTTGGATGTAGTAGAACTCTCGGAAGTTACTGAACCACTTGATCAGCTGAGATGTAATACAGCGATTGAACTGTAGACACATACCAATAAAGAAAATGAGAAAAGGCTGGACTGGATTAGACTAGAGAACCAACACTGAGACATCGCCTTACTACTAGATCTATGTTGTGTTTAATGCTCAAAAATTTGTAATTTTGGCTATGAAAAGTAACTATTAGATGACTCCTATCTCACCAAAGAGCCACACTCTGAACATTAGTCTTGTTGTGTGTTAGAGAGGAGGAAGCATCCAACAACATAACAAGATTAGAAAGAAACTGCTGAACCATCATGGGAGATTGTTCTCCTTCCACCGTGTGCTCAGTGAGAAGGCACTATGGGTAGAAGGAGTCTTCCCATTCACTGGCTCCAACAGACAGAATGGGACCAGACATCTGGATTATCCCGTCTCTATTGTCTCACTTCCCTGGGGATAGGCTCTGGACAAGAAGGAGACAGAGCCAGGGCCAGGCTCTCCTCGCTGACCCCCAGAGCCTTGGGGCGGGTTAGTGTAATGCCCTCTTCACATTAGCGTGCCATTTACACTCGGGTTTTAGCGCGGTGAACCCAGCCAGAGTTGGGCACTACACTCCTATCAACTGCAACTACACTCTCCCTTTACTCAATTAGAAAGAGAGATAAAGAAAAAAATGACAGAAAATTACAGCCAGTGTGCAATTTGTCAGTTTTGGATGAATTTCAACATTTTTTTAAAGCAGGTACCAGTGTTTCGATTATATACTCTCAACTTCACAGGGAGAAAAAAATAGCATCAAATTTCTGGTGTAATTTATGTGAATTAAACATTTTATTATACCTATGGACCAGAAGCATGTTTTTTTATGATTCTTAACAGAAAATATAGATTGATTGCTGAAATGGTACCTTTTGTGTAGACCTGTCACCTGTGGATATCTCGTTTTTCTTTCTTTCTTTTTTTTTTTTTCCTAAAATACCATCTTTGAACTGCATGGTATAAACAATTAGCATTATGAATAGCCCTGTTCCATCTCCTCCTGTTCTAAATCACTATTCTACTTAGGAAGCCTGAGTACCTGCCTCTTCCAGTAGGCCTTGTGGGACCAATATGTTTAATGTTCCAGACAAGGATGTAGTCTGCTAGGCAGTTCTGTGTAGAACTTTCAGGAAAAATATTTATCTTTAAAATTCTCAAACAGCATATGCTAAGTTACTGACACAACATAAACAGGACCAGAAGATTAATTTCATCTCTTCATTCTCCAACTCTTGTTCATGGTTTTTGTCAATGTAGGTTCTTTGTCAGAACCTGTGTCTTTCATCTTGTCTTTTATTTGTCTCTGTCTGGTCTGTGCTGCTTGTTTTAGTGGGATAAACGTGGATGTAGACCCAGCACATAAACCCAACACATGTACATAACCCCAACAAGGAGTGAAAGTTGTCAAGTGGCAGTAGTGCGGCCCAGTAAGCTAAGACTCAGGAAGAGTCCTCATGGCAGGTAGACACACAGCAGGCTAGGTTGATAATGCAGCAGCCGCGCATGAACGGCTTGAAGATGCACCCTCATTGACCTTCCATACTGAAAATTCTATTTGATGCAGCCCAAAGGAATGGAGTTATGGTAACATAAAAGAAAAATATATACAATATCTGTGTGCTCAACTTTAAGCTGCATTCTTGGTTACAATTTCTGGGTATCTGTCTTTCCTGTACCATATGCAACCAGATGTAAAGAGCCACACAGGAAATTCTCCAGATAAGCCCACTGTTGTCATATTTGCAATAGTTGCACAGTATAGTTGTATAATAACATTGACACTTGCATGCCAATAACATATCTCCTCGTTGATCCAGCACTTTCCGTGCAGTTTCTTACCTTTACGTCGGGGAAGTATGTTTTTAGTACACTGGAGCTGGGGTACCGTGTGTAGAAAAACATCAGTTTAGCCTTTTTCAGATGACTGGGAGTTAAACCTTCCTGAATGTGCCAAAAGTTAAGGCATGAAAGCTGTTTCACAGGAAATAGCAGTCCATAGAAAAACAGCTATTTATGGACTTTAATGAAATTATTAGCCTCTAATAAATTCATAATAATGTTTTTTAAGTTAGTGGCCAATATTGCCTTCCTTTATTATTCTGATAAAAACAACAATAAATAATGGAATTTAATTCAGTTTGTTACATATTCTATGTCTAACAGACTCTCTTTGAAAATATTTTTTCTGCAATATTTTTTTTTCTGTTCATCCCTGATGCATTACTCTTGCATCAATTTATGCATTATAGAGTGAGATTTAGGTCCAATTTAGTTATTTGGTCTAATTTGTTAGTCTGCATGATACTGTTGAATGTTTTATAATGATAATGTTCAAATCAAAATTAATATAATAATAATTCTTATTCTCATCCTTCACCAGAGGCCTATTGTAGATGGGTTCTGTAGGGCTATATGGTTCTGTGCCGTATCAGTTCCTATATAAGGGACTGCAGTCACCTTAGGCTATATGTAATTACACTGCATTTTAAGCAAAATGATAAATGTCTTGTGCCAATCTATTTTATTGTACTGAAACATGGGTTGGTTATGGGCTTGTGGTTGTAGTGAGTTAGAATTTATAAGTGAAACTTTCCTTTGAAATGCTGAAGTGGAGAAATAAAAGATTGATGACAAGTTGTTCAAAGACCTGGCTCCTTCTTTGTCTTGTGTAGGTAGCTAAATCACGTAAAAAAGCCTACTTTTCATCAGTGATACTATATATTGACAAGAATTATTTTTTTTAAGTCTACCTTACAGGAAGGCTATTGTTTCTTTTAATACCTACTGTAAAGTAACTGCCTTTTGCACTTATCTTAAGACAATATGCCCTCATCAATATGAACAAAAATAATAAGAATTAAACAAGAACAAGAAGACTATGCACAACATGATATAAACAGTAACCTTTCTCAGAAAACTAAATTGAAAGCTCTCTTCAGAAACAACAGAAAGTGACCTCTGTGATGTGCTTGAGTAGGTTGGTAGGTACTGAGAGATGCACCTTTTCAAGTCAGAGAGGGAAAAAAAGAGTGGATTTCCTGAACAGAAACTATTGCTTTTTCTCGCTTTGAAAATTGTCTTTTGTTCCTGACAATTCTTATCAAAGCCTTGTATTCCTTTTTATTTGTCTTTTTCTGAACTTAAAGTCATTACTGGGCTCAGATTAAAGAATATGCTATAATTTTCTTTGGGGTTACCAAGATCAAAGTGAAAATTCTCCTTGAAGTCTACGCTAGATGATCTGCGCACCACTCGACTCAACGAGCCATTGTTCGCCCAGGATGGATAAAAACCTGAAGTTTGTTTGCTCGTTTTTATCCCTTGAAGTATAAAAAGGATTTGTCAGCATATGAGGTGGACTAATGTGTAACTATACAGAAAAATACAGCAATGTCTTGTTAAAACATCTGTCAAAACCTAAGATGAGCCGTCATGAACTTTACTGCAAAACGTTTGTGTAGCTAGTATGTAATATAAAACTTTATAATCTACCAGTGTCATTCAGCTATAGATTAGAGGCTGTTATTAAATAAAACAGGTGGGGACAATTATAGATAAACTTAATGTATTAATTTCTAAAAGGATATGACATTATTTCTGATATTATTTCTTATTTCTGATATTACATCAAGCACTGTCTGTAAATCAAACACAAATGTAGGCCTACTGTAACATCACTTGAGTGGATAACACCCCGTTAATAAAGCTCTTCCAAAGGATATGCTGAGTGAGATGTAGGAGCTTCTTTCTGCCATCGTTTGAAGATCGCGACACTCCATTTTCACGTGTGGGAGGCACAGACCATCCACCGATACAGAACCCAGTACCCCAGGTCTGCTGTGATGCCCAAGGTGGCTGGACATCACCTTGGATCTCATGGAGATGCTTTCCCAAGGCAGGTCTTCAGCATCTGGCGAGGCTTTGTCAAGGGAGGGCGGCAGGCACGTGAGCCCCCCAAGGTTACCATGGGGACCATACTTGAGAAGATGCTCAAGTATCTGGCTGTCATGCAGAGGAGTCGGGTAGCCAAACTGGAACGGAGGCTGGTGAAATGTATAAGGCTGTTTGACAGACTGACCGGTTGAGTTCAGCGGGATGTTGGGGGACTTGCGAACTACGAGAGACAGGGCCTCAGTCTGATGCTCTGGGCTCTGAGGAGTTGAGCTCTTATAGTACTGAAGAGGCCTCGGTTTGATGGTGGCCTCTTCTGTGTTCGATGGATCAAGGGGACTGCATGGCATGTTCCCAGACCCTGCACGGTCCGGAGTGCTGGGGTGGCACACGGACGATGGCGATGACTGGTTCAGTAGAGTAGATGAGAGCTTTTGGAACACGGTGTCTATGCTTTCATTCACGGCTCTGGAAAGCTCAAACTTAAGAGTCTCTTGCAAGTTTTTCACATCCCCTTTGCAGCCCACGTCGCTGACATCTTGCAAAGCTTTCTCTTTCTGGTGGCTTGTCTTCCATTCTGGTCTGTTCCCAAATCCCGCAGTCACGTTTATACTTCTAGATCCATCTGTTGCTTCACTACCAGGTTTTGTTTGGGTCAAACTGCTACTCTGATCAGCATGTAGCACATCAAAATCTTCTTCCTCAACTATGCTTTGCTCTGAGCCGTGTTGGTTATAGACTTGAAAGAACCTCTCCTCTAGCTGCTGAAGGAGCTTCTGCATGCTCTGAAGCTGTTGCTTCAGCTTGTGACACTCCTGGTTTTTACTAGCAGTGACACTGCCTCTGCTGCTTGCTGGTGGCTCATCACTAGGGTTGTTCTCCTGATGTTGGGGAAGTCTCTGCTTCCGCTTGTTCTCTTTGCTGAACTCTTTTCTGTCCGGCTCCGAGTCAGGGTCACTGACGTCTTCCTCTCCCTGGAGCCTTGAGTTGGGGGATCCTGCCATTCCTCGGATGATGTTCTCCACACGCGCTCTCTTAGCTTGGAGATGGTCGCTAAGTGGCTTCTCCATCTCCATACCACTCCCTATTGGGGGCTGCACAAAGAACTCTGAGGGTTCTATGTTATCTTTAGAACCCATGATACTCTCATCTTGTGGGCCAGACAGGGCTGCTGAAGTTGGCAGATAGAATACGTTCCCATTCATTGCTCTTTTGTTGTGTATGGTCTTGCGGAGCAAATGAGAAATGATGGAGTTTTTTGGATAGACAGCCAGAGGATCCTCCAAGCGGTTACGGTGGCAGCAGGAGACCATAATCTCCGATTTGTCTTCCTTCAGGCAGCCCTTACCAGGACTATGCATGCTCTGGTCAGGAAGATTCATATTCAAAAAGGAAATGTGGTCTCGAGACACTGTTCAAAACTGCGAACAGCAGCAAAGGTGTTTAAATGTGGATTCAGAGATGAAATATATCTAAAACAAAAGTGGAAACAGAGGAAAGATTTAAGTGTTATTATACTTTTCACAAGTTCATTATGTAGATTTGTGAATTAATAAATACATATTGTACCAAGTATTGTACATTTATTTTACCAGATGAGTAGCTATCTATATCTATGCATACATTCAAAATGTATTCAGTTTCACTATTAAATTGCAGTGTCTTTTCTTTCATTGTTTTTCATACAAAAATAAACAGCACATGAAAAGCCAAACAGATCTAAAACAACAACAAAATATTTATGCCTGTATAGAAATAGGCATTCAGTCATGCAAGGGAATCTGGATCAGTTCACTTCTTGTGAACTGATATAAAAAACATAATATAAAAACATACAATTCATTATTTACATCCATCGCTTAATATCTACACAAGATTCATTCATGTCAACAGGTAATGTAGGCCTAAACATACAACACAATTACAGGACAGAACAAAAAAAGAACAGAAGTTCTGGACCATCTGCCAGTCGTAATCTAACGTTTAGACTTGGTTATACCATACACTAATAATTCATCATAAAATATCAATGTATTTATTGTTTAAAGTGGTATGCTAAATATTGTTACAAGATAACTGGCTTTGTGTTGTGGTTAAAGGTTAGGGGTGTTATGTACACCTTATCATAACCCTAGGTGCAATAACAAAAAGGGCAATCTATACTACAGCTTGCTTTAATAAACATACCATCCCACAAAACATAACATAAATATATAAAAAATATTACAATTGCTCTAAATCTTTACTTGCAACAAGGCTGCTTTAAACTTGGTCTGCCACAAAGAATAAAATAAGTGTATATTTTGTGTCAGCAAAACTAATTTAGTCCTAATTAATAAATACCACATTCACCGCCTCATTTTTCAATGTTCTTTGCTTGACATCAGATGAAACTACAGCGAAACAAACCGAATTCACATGACACTTACAAATATTTTAAAGTGATGTATCATTCTAGCTTTTACACTTCTCACACATAATATTATAGAGAGTGATAAACATCTGCATTTAGCCATTGCAACAAGGTCTACTAATTTAAGTGATGACTGGCTTTCACAAAATCTGCAGCAAAATAATTTCATATAAGCCTATTTCCATAATTTTACACCATAGACTACATCTGCAGTTTAAAGCCCCATCACTTCTTTTTCATTTAGCCTGTATTTCTCAAGCTTGAATCACTAGTCACGATTAGAAAGTTTTTTTTTTTAAGTCTTCCCTTAATCTCTTGTGTTGTGAAGTTATACAGTTACGTGGCGACACATCATAACAGACCTGGCAACTGCAATGGGCTTCTTCAAAAAACCTAAACTTCAGGAAGCCACGGTTATACACATCAGTTGTGCGACCATTATTACTTAAAGGGATTAAAACACAGGCTAGGTAGGTCTACATAAAACTTACGAACTGACACAAGCTACAAGTGGAATAAAATGCATTGGGAAAGAAGTAGGCTTTTTTTCTGAAGAAGAATTTTGGCTACACAATATTAGGCTATTTACAGATAAACAATACGAAAAAATGCGAACCTGACATTAATCACATTGTTGTTTCATGTTCAGGTAAAAATAAAAACTGAAAGAAGTATTTTTTTCTAAAGAGGTCAACATTGTGAACTTATCCACGTTGCCAGAGAGAGCTGCTGAACAGAGAAATGTCTTACCTGTTGCGCGCGGCAGTGGTTAGGCTAGCCTACTGATGAGCCGTGACTGACTGACAACGAAGTCTGTGTGAATGACGCTAACGTTACCTCTGAAAGCAATATAGAGAAGAAGGTGTGGCTTTTGAGAACAAATCATGAGCTTCTAAAGCTGAAAGCACCAATATACCTACCCCCATTTCAATCGCCTTTTGCTATTTTTACACGTGGTAGCACAGACTTTTCATTGAACTTGACCCATTGCTGAAATCTAAATTAGCAGGTGGTCTGTGCTTCCTAGGCCTACTTAGAGAGAGAGAGAGAGAGTGAGGAATTAACATATTTTAAATGAACATGTTTGACATTTTCCTTAGTGTCACACTCAAGTCTGTAAAATCTTTTTTTTTCCTTGACACCTTGACAACTTAGTTTTTTTTTAGTTTTTAGTTTTAACTTTAGTTTAATTTTAGCCATTAATAACTGATCCTTTGAAGGCAATCTGCATTGTTGTGGAGGTATGTAGTCAGTTGTTTTTTTCTTTTGTAATTTACATTGGCTAAATAGTTAGATAGATAGATAGGCCTACTGTAGATAGATAGATGGATATAGATCATATATACTGTAGCCTATATATGCTTTTATTCTGTATTGTACTGGGATAGCAAAAAGGAACAGGAAGTGAGTAGGAGAGAAATGGGCAGGACTGGGAAATGACTGCAGGTTGGTCCCCTGTGGGATCACCTCCCCATTTATGATTCACACATTGTTCCCAGCTCAGCTCAGTCTCAAATTCCTGTATTCTCTAATATGGCTTGCAGGATGAAAGCAACATCCTCAAACAGTGTCTGCCAAGACACTCTGGTCGATGGTAGGTTGGTAGGCCTATCTTTTACTCTTCTATTAAGTAGGCCTAATAACATAGTTGATTTGGCCACAACATGTTATTTACCGAAAAGCATTCATTACAACAGTATAGTTTAGTGTGTTTTTTAGTTGGCCTCAGATACTGGCATCACATGAAATTAAATTAAAAAGATATACAGACACTGGTTTGCCGAATTGATCAAAGTCCTTATTACTGGATGCTAGTAGATACTGTAGAGAGAGACGATCATCTGTTTAGCCCTTACAAAGGAGGTCAGTGACCCATCTCCGAAAACACCACAAACCCAGCATCATCGTGGCACCTCCAGGCTGGGGTTTGCCAGTTCCGTTTTTTTTTTTTTTTTTGTCAGAAAAAATGTTCTGGTTCTTGAAGCAGGTCACTGTCACATTAACACAGCTTGAGTCTGCACACTGCAGCAAATGCTAAATCTAGGTGGCCGTTGTGTTATATATCACAACAACTTTCCTTGCACCTCTTCAGGATATAAACATTTAGATTTAATATGTAATTTTGTTTGATTGAACCGTGTCAGAATTTGCCGAACAGTATGGAGAGGCACTTTGGTCTGAACATACAGAACATACGGTAATTGCAACTGTACATTTCTGTCATTTTAGGTGATTCAAAGGATGATTTCAAAGTCTTGGACCTGCCCCACACCCTCTTTCATATCTGTCTGTTGACGCCAGTGCAGAGCTGACCCAAATCAGGTCAGTAAGTTATCAGTCCTCAATTCATCCTCTGATACTCACCACACACACAACCGCACCATACTTGTGCTTGCACCTGTGTTACTTTCAGTAAACACTTTGAAGTCTTCATTTTAGATAAATATTTAAAAAATATGAATTAAGTACTTTTAAGTACTTTTAAAAGTTTTCTAAGCCATCTAAACACTGTTTTGATGCTGTTAAGCATCAAAAGCCTAAGTAGTTTGTGAAATCCGTATTGTGAGAAGCTTTATTGTTTAAGAACATTGTAAAAATGTGCTTGTAGTGTAGTTCACAACTGCTTGAGGACATATGTTCAGGACACATTGAAAACAGAACAGACTTGATAAATCCTAAGAAGAACATGCATGGAATCAGAAAAATAAGCCCTGTCGCGAACTTGTATTACTGTCCATACTGTAGCCAGTTTTGTGGTGCAGGAAAGTTCATTAACTCACCTTCACAAAAATACTGAAGCGACTGAATCAATTTTCCTGGAAAAAAAATGAAAGACCAAATTGAGAAAAGAATGCAGCATTTATTGATGTGTCAGGGGTCTATATTTATAGCACTTAAAGACTTTTAGATAAAGATAGCTTTCTAGTAAGATCAAATAGTGAAGAAAAGCATGACAGGGCGTAGCCCTAAAAACAATAAAGATATAAAACATATCACACAAATGGTTATAGATTACGATCTGCCCAGCAGGAAGAGCTTTCTGAAACCTGAACTCCTCTTTAACTCTGGCAATGTAAATATTTGTTCCTAATGTCAGTGAAAACATAAGATAAGATTGAGGCAAAATGTGCTTTATTAATTTAGAAGGAAATATTGGTGTCCGCCACCCTCTCTCCTGTGCGTTAAAAGATGATACTTTGAGGATTTTCTCCCTAATGCAAATGGTTGGTGTTGGCTTTCAGCTCTTCTGGGCTTTTTTTTGCTTTTGCACACTAATCAAGTTGCTATTGAGTGGATGGAGCAAGACTCCGCGGATCTGCAGCAGTCTGGTGACCAAGGAGCATGGTCATGCCCTGGGCTGAAAGCATCTGCTCCGATCTCTAGAGACCGACACTCAGCTGAGAGATAGGGGGGAATGGGAAAGGGTGTTGGAGTGGTGCGGTGAGCCGGCAGTTAGGAGGGATGAGCTGGGGGAGAGAGACATATGAAGTGATATGGGCTTTTACGACAGTGCCCAATAAGATTTTAAGGGTCTGCAAAGTGAAGATTTTTATCGCTTCTTCTCTGCTTTCTCGAAGGGCATGTGTCTTGGGAGGTAGGTAATGCTTTTAGTGCAGAAACCCTAGAGCTCAAAGCGGGTTAGGAAGAGGAAAACACGCAATTAACAGGAGCACCACAAGTGCCATCATTCTGACAAAACTCTCTTGGAAAAATGTGCATTTGTGGAAAGAAGTAGTCTTCCATCAAAAAATGGAATACTTGAGGCAGTGTTATTATACCATGCAAGCATTGCTTGTAGAGCAAATTATTGTCCACTTGATATAAAAACCAACATCATATTATTACGTGAAAGCAAGGAAAGCATTATACCAAGTTATGTGTCTTGGAGCGTATTCGTGTATTAGCTGAACCTGGCTGAAGTCTGGCTATACTACTAAAGCCAATAGGTTGTCAGTGCAGATACTGGTGCCTCTATTCATCACCATGTGTGTCCTGTCCTCTTTCAGTGTACATGCCTTCATCACCACTGCACAACTCAGGCCTCCAGACACTAAGCGTGTGTGGTTAAGCTATCTTCTGTTTTAAGATCACCGTGTGCTAGCCAACCACAAACCCTCTTCCTCGGAGACATAGATACTGTACCAGGACGTGGTGGGTTTTTGCCCTGTCCCCAACCCACACCAAACCCCCACCACACACACACACACACTCACACACACACACCTATATAGCCACCTACATAACCCGGCCAATAAAGCCCTATCCTGAAGGCAGTTTCATCTTTACTAGTCCACTAGTATGTCTAAAACTATCGGTGGTTTCAAAACCACAGCTTGGGGAGTTCACATGGCACTTGTTGGCCATTGCTGTTTTTACTAATGATGGTGTGATGCAGTGGAACAATATGTGTTGGTTGTGTTGTAAATATTGTGCAGAAATCCACATCTAATGAACAAGGCTACTTAATGACTGAATCTGTGATGGGTGCTAAATTTGGAACAGCGGCCTACAGTATTTCAACCTATTGGTTGGTGAGTCCAACCCCAAAGTAAAAGCATCATCAAAGTTGTTATAATTTGCTACTAATATAAATCTGTACTGGACTCTAAAAACACCATCTGAAAAAAGAGATTTTTGGATTTACTGTAAATCATTGGTATGTCTGCCTTCTGTCTGATTGTAGGACTATCAACAAAAACATCTTACCTTGATTGTGGCTTAAAGACCAATACACAGAGGTGCTTGAGGCTTCTGACGAAACCCACATAGGACTGACTACTATGTCTAGCCTTGCAAGCCAGGAAGTGGGTTTTGTGTAGCGCAGAGATTCTGTACAGTGGACCCACTAATCATGCACTAGTTTCACTAGTTAATTTAAAAAAAAAACAGAACTGGACAATGTATTTGTTTATTTTGCAGGTATTTACTGCATAGAGAGGTGTTCAAATAGTTGTTATCAACTGTATGCATTCGTTTACAATGGATACATGTATTCATGCAACATTTGTATATCATAGACCATCAATATATTGTATACAGTTTTACAGTGTTGTTACCAGTGAAAATCTCTGACTGAAAGAGACATTTTTTAAATTGCACATAAAATAAATAAATAATTGATTTTCAAAATGATGCTAAAAGTCTCCAGAGACTCCGAAATACCTGTGCTAGGATTCTTCATTGTCCCTCTGTCTTTGGATGTGAAGGAATTTGTATTGTAGTGGGTAATGGATAACACTCATAAAACTCCATGAAGACTGAAAACGTTACTCCTTTTGTCCACTAGGAGGTACTCATTAAGCACATCCAAACATCCAAAAAACCCAACCAACAGTGCAGGCACAGACAAATCTGTTTGTCTTCATCGCAATGGGTAAGTATGTATGTACGAACACAACCAGAACTGAACAAGACTTAACTTATGGGACAACTGAGAATATTTAGCTATTGGGCCCTGAAAAGTTTTGTCAGAAGGGGAATTCACGTGTCCTGGTTGTACATATGATGTATTACGATAATAAGTTTCCTTCCAGCTTTATTTCCCACAATTTTCTTATAAAAATAATATATCCTTACTATTCTTTAACATCTTGCATACCCCTCATAATAATTTAGTTCTCATTGAGTTTGCATTGTTTGAGTAAGGGTATTACAAACACAAGATGTATTGGACATATAGAAAAAGTCCTCCATCCAACATCCAACAGTCCAAGATCCAACAGTCCAACATCCTAATCTTATCCTTGTTTCATGTTCCTCCAATCTGATAACCAGTTAAATCCAAATTGTTTAAAAATTGTTGACTGACCTAGCCCTTAAAACACAACTTGTAGGATGCAGCTATGTATTACAAGTAATGAAAAGCTGGAGTAAATATGTGGCCAAATTGTGTCACTGACAGAATGTGTAATTTCTCCACATTAGCTCAGGAAATTAATGCATGTCTAAAAAGTTTTCTTTTGTGAAAGCTACAGCAAATTTATTCAAGACAAGTCAGTTTTTCCCTCCTCATTATCCTTAGACCTATCCATAACAATACTCAAGTTCTATCATAGTCATTATCTTGGACTCTGAGACCATGGAAAACCTCACAGCGTAAAAAGAATGTTAAAACATGCCCATGAGGAGCAGCAAACTGATATGTTTTTTTTTCTGAAAGAGCTAATAATTGAAAAGGGGCTGATATGTTTATCTCAAAGGTGAAATCCAGTGTGAATTCATTAGTAATTAGTAATTCATTCAAGGTCACCAAGACAGAACAATAACATTTGATACAGCATACAACAGACTTAATGTTGGCTGCTGCGTTACTATTTAGCCTATGTATTATCAAATTGTCTTTTCCTACAGAGTGCATTCAGGGACCCTGGACAAGAGGGCTATTTATTGATTCACACCTAATTTATCCTTCAAGTTGAGAGGTTAGCCATTAAGTTTCCAGACTAGGCCATACCACGGAGTGGAAGAAGGGATGGCACTTAATGTCAGTCACGCCCCCACCACCAGAGCCCAAACGGTAGCCGGCATCAAACTGAAGGAGCTGCAAGTCAGAAACAACACGTGTCATACTTCAGGTTCTAAGGACAACATCTTACAACACAAAACTATTTAGGCTAAGACGGCAGTCATTAGTATTGTATAAATTCCCATATAGACCTAAGCCATATCTTAGGCCTAGGCCGACTGGCTAGGGTTTGATTAGTAGTAGTAGGTAGTGGTTAGGGCTTCAGGCTTCAAAATGAAGAGTCTGATTTGCCGATTTGACCCCAGACCAGTAGTGCACCTAACGCCTCACTTCTCTCATAGACACGTCTGTAGCAGGCAGCTCACTGCTCCAGGTTAATGTGTTCTTCGGCATCCAGGTTAATGTGTTCTTCATCTCAATGTGTGTTCACTGTATGCTGATGCAGTGCTGTAGTGAAATGAGGTACTGAGAGGAAACACTAGGGGTCGCTAACCTGGCCGGGTCTTACTTACTTCAGTGAGTAGTGAGGCTGCTGCAGTACTTAGGTGGTCTGGAATGATGAGCTGAGTATGTGAATCCACTCCTGTGGGATGACACTGCCACAGCGGCTGTAGACAACAGGCAAGACAAGATGCAGTGTTACAGCTCAGTTCCTAATATCTATGGTGGCTTTTAATTACATTTTTTTTTTTTTTTTTTACATTTTTGGACCATAACTAAAACATTACAGACTGACAGCTTTTGGTACAATGATAGCTGTGTACAGTGGACAAAGAAAGATAAATTGGTCATGTGTGGGAACATTAGTTATGTTAGTCTTCATTAGTTATGTTAGTCATCATTTGATAAAGGCAAATGTTTTTACCATCCCAGTAAGAAGTTCATAGAGCAAGGCCCCCAAACTCCACCAGTCACACGCCTCTGTGATTTTGGCCATTCCACCAATCTCTGTTGACAACACACATTCACATAAGCATACATGTCATTCTTCACAGCTCTGCAAAGGGGTATGTGAAATGTGTTAATGAAACAGTATGGGTGGTATTTATAGCATAAGAAAACCAAAAGCAAGTATCTCACGGATATGTGTGCTTTTTTCCTGACTGGCCCAAGTGTCCAGTATTAACCACATAAAATATATGTTTCTATGTACTGAGTATCTTGTAGTATAAATTATTTATTAAATGTGTTAGTAGTAATGAGCACTGGAATGATCGCACCTGGGAGAACATTTTCAAGAATGGAGCTGAAATACATTGAGATTCTGTGATTGTTGTACTGCGTGTTTACCACCAGAGGGCAGTAGAATGACATGGATGTCAGGAACCTAAGAATGCCATCATTCATTGTTCTTCTCTTTTTACATTGATAAGTAACCTGTCTAGATCTCTTTCTAGATGTTATGAATATGCCGGATTGTGTATATTGTCTGAATTCCAAAGACTTGCTTGTCCTTGACCTTTACTTGTGGAGTGAGAGTGCTTTTTTTTGGCCTATAAAAAAATATAAAAACAGAACAGATATAACACCTTACAGGAATTTTCATTACCTGGAGCACAGTACATTTGTTCCAATGTCTTGGGGCAAATCTTTGGTTCAACTTCGTTCCACTGGCCAAAGTAAGTCAGACATACCTTACCTGTCCAAAACATATCAGATTAATTTCATTCCCAGCTAAGACTCCCAGCTCACAGGTATCTGTGGTCCTTTGAAACCATCATACTGTAATATAGGCTACATTTAGATGTAGATCAAGTTATGGCAATTAGAACGACAAACATACCACAGAATCAACATCAAGAAGAATAGTATGCAATCAGTCATGCTCAGGCAGCCCCTTAGGATATTTTTGTCACAAAAATCTGGTGCAATAAATATTTTGTCAATGTTGACATAAGACCCACAGTATAATGTGTGAACTGTCAGAAACATGCAGTATTATGAAGAAACCTATATTCACCCTGTGTGTTTAGCAGTATATTGTTTGGGTTGAGATCACAGCAAATGATGCCTTGTTCATGAAGGCTTTCCAGGGCCACCAGGATTTGGGCTCCCCACGCCTGCACATCAACCTCAGGAAGTCCCCAGTGGCCATGCTTGGAGCCCCCTCTGGAAACCTTACTCTTGGGCTGAGGCACATGGTACCAGCCATTAACCTCAAGGCCTTCAGTTTCACTGGAAGAATAGCTGTCTCTGAGACTGTTTTCAGATTCTTCTTCAAGTGTCACCAGATTCTCCTGTTCTTCTGTCTTCTCTCCTGTTTGTAGCCTCTCCAAAGATGTCTCACCTGATCCCCTACCAGCAGGGTCGGTGATTTGCTGCATATGAAAATCGTGACTACTCAAGACAATTTGAGAGCAAGAATTTCCTGAGGGTGATGTCCGATTGCACCTTGGATTCATGGCTTTGTCTTTTATCTCTGAGTTAACGTTCTTGGAGACAGACAGTGGATCCGGAACAGTTGCCCCCGTCGTGTTATCTGACATCTGCTCCTGAGCTGTAGAAGGAGAGCTGTTTGCTAACATGGTTTTGTCTGGTCCAGTGTGATGCGTGAGGCTTTCTGCGTTGATATTCAGCAATTGCTGTTGATCTGGATGGGGATGAGGACATGCATAGTGACCGGGTCTATTATGAGATGTCAAAGTTGAAAGCTCATCTGGTGCCACGTTCAACACCAACGTTTGGTTCAGATTGGAATCCAGTTTCTCCAGCTTGGAATGCTGCAGACAACCCGTCTCCTCGCTGTAGGAATGTGTTTGGCAGCTGTCCAGTCGTCGCTGTGCCTCATACCAGGTCGCAGGGGGGGCAACGTCTGCCGGTTCCTCCTCTGTGAGTTTGGTGAGTCTGACGTTTGGACCCTCATTGGAACTATAATCCCTGCTGATGGCTGGAGATGAGTAGCTGTTCGATATCTTGTGCGGAGCACCAAAGCACCCAGGATACCCTTTTGCAGCCTGTACCCTGAGTTTGTGCAGTTTAGAAAAAAGCTTCCCTCCTGTATGCAACATAAATAAAAATCTTACTTAGAATATAATTATAATTACATATTCGTATTTGTATTTCATACGTATTTGCCTATTGTATCATATTATTCTATCAAGAGTGTGTCTGAAATACATTGTACATAATAATAACACTGAATTGTATTCCAGCTATCATATTCTTCTGTGTCAAAAATACACTGTAGTTTTTATCAATCACAGAGACATAATTTGTAATGAAATTATAGTGCATTTCCAATGTACGACTGCAGTAGCAACAGCACCTGCTGTTAACTCACCTTTTACGTGTTCTAGATGCAGATAGATGGCGTCGTCACTCTCATAATACCTCAGAAGCTTCACCATAAAAGGAACTTGGAGAGGGATGATGGTGGGCCTGTCATGGCAGCTTCCACTTGATTTGGAGAGGCTCTGAGCAAGGACAGAAATACTAACAAAGGTCAGTTATTTAACTGTCGGCAACATAACAATGTTATGTCAAAATCTTGCTATCAGATGTTGCTATCAGAATATGGACATAAGCCTATACAAAAAGGTGTTTGTACTAGTGTGCAAAAAGGAAATTTTTATGAAACTTGATGTCCTGGTAACAGTGTGGCATTGAACAAGAGTTTAGAATTGACCTTATAAAGGAGCATACAGCTTGCAAAAAGTCGAAATAACTTTTAGATAAATACGGTAACAACTTAGACCAAATAGCAAATTGTCAGCTAATATTAACCAAATAATATTAACCAAAGTGGGTGTAGAAAGTAACATTAGCACTATTGGGTCAATATTGTATGAACATTTCTCTTTATTCTACTACCAGCAGGCCTCTAGGACACTGATCAATTCATACTTGATTTCTCCTTTAAGATAAAAAAATTACCTTGACTATAAATGTTTCCTTGTTAACCAGGCTCTGAACGGTCAGAACCTAGAAAAAGGGTACACTTCAATACAGAATAGATAGAGAAAAACTATGGGTGACAGTAAGTTATATAATGGAATTAACGGATGTATCCCAAATAATAAGAAATACTCTATCAACATGCATGCCTTCAACTTGACTGAAAAAAGATCATATGAAGATCAACTGGGCTTCAGACTGGATTACGTTAAGATTTTTGAATAGAGCAACACCCATTTTGTGTCCATTCTATAATGCACTAACAGCAATTGTAATTACTGAAAGTGATATCTGATAAAATGTTACCAACCTTGTCAATGATGCCAACAACCTTATACATCTTTAGATCTTCCACTGGTGAGTTCAGATGTCTCATTGGACGAAACCTCAGACTGCTGTAACCCTGTTGACCGATGCAATAAGCATAATGTCTTTAAATTCTTTCCTGTTCTTTTGTTAATTACTATTTTAGGTTCTATTATGTGAATGTGTACTGCTGGCTCTGATGGAAGCGATGCTGTGTAACAAGAAAACCATCAGAAAACAATGAAGACCTGGACTGCACTGGAGGCTAAACACAAGTAAACACAGTTTACCCACATTTCAAATTTTAGAAGATAGTAGTATAGGTATGACAACCAGGCTGGGTCTGCATGTCTTTTTGTAAACATCTGATACAACACATGCAGTAATCAATGTTTCCCCTTTTGCTTAATCACTACAAGAATAGTTACCACAGAGGCATCAATACAACAGTGAGTCCCACAGTATTAACTGCAATGATCCCCCATACCTCCATCGGAGATCCTCCCTTCCGGTTGCTGTTTTGCAGATGGGAGATGAAGATGTCTTCGGCTCTCTTGAGATATTGGGTGGTTTTTCGCTTGACGGCTTCGCGCTGTTCCTTATTTGGGTCCACTAAACAAAAGATAGTAAACATGGCAGTGCTGACTGGTGTGAATTGTTACTTTCAGTTTGCACAGTAGTGGCATTCAGTCAACAGACAACAGAGTATTTCCTTAATATGACTCAGTGAATGTGTGATTGAACAGGGATTGGCCTGAAATGTCACTTTCATTTTTTAACGTAGTTGTTGTTGTTGTATACAAACGTTAGATACATAGATTCTCCAGTATGTTGTACTATAGAGCATGGATATTATAGCATGATATGCAGTGTCACCTAGATGCATAGGGATAGTGCCCACAGTTAGGGAGGAATGGGGTGTGTGACTTGGGGATGGGGTGGGGGAAGAGGGGAGGTAGTTGAAACAATGTTTTCATTTCTGATTTCCCACATTTCTTGAGATTTCACTGTATGGAGAAGAATATGCCTTAGGATATCTGTTTAAATGCGTTTCATCATTTGATATATCTTGTAATATGTTGACTACCTTGAATTCCATTGAGCAGCAAATCAACTCCCTTCTTGTAGTAGTTGAATGCAGCCTCATAGTCCTCACTGACCTCTCGGTCGAGTGCCATACGGATTTGTCTGGCTGCGTCCACAAGGTAATCCCTTTTGGCCATGTCTCCCCAGTCTCAGCCTTTTGGAATTTCACGGGAAACTAGAAGTCACAACGGACCTCCCTGAGGGAGAAATCGGGGTGTCTGAAAGTATTTTTAGGTTTGACCATTTGTCCAGGGCAAAGGTGTCCCATCGTCAACTTCTGGATGTATTCCTTGATGTCTGGCACCATAGAGGCCACCGGAGTTTGGCTGAAATAAAGAAAATAGTATTGTAAATGTTCTGAATGCTTCAAAACAGCTGGCATACAGCCTCAGAATACATTACATTTACAGTGTTCAGACATTTAATTTTTAACATTTAGTTTTTCTAGTCTAGTAACTTGTCAAATGTGTGAAGGATGATAGGGAAAAGCCTTCTCTTTACTAGTGTCAGTAGAGTTTTTGGAGTACACACCCAAAATGTACACATTTGAACACATGTGTGAATGTGTGGATGCATGTGCAGAGAATATGCAAAAGCCACCAAGTCATGATGATTTGGTCTTGCTTTTTGTGTCATGTAATTGTGCTGTATGGAACCACTGGGGCTACTGATTCATGGGCCTGCTCTGATAAATCAGAAGCTGACGTTGCTTCATCCGCAAAGCAATTAAAAAAAACTGTTATTGCTAAACACTGCTCTGATTGAGAACCTGATGCAAAAATTTGGATAACCTTGTATAAGAAACCGCCATGCAAATGCCACACCCATTTACCAATGACACTAAAAACACACTAAAAAGATTAGAAATTAGAGCTTAAGCAATGTATGTATGTTAGGTAGATTAGGTGTATAATGTTTATAAGGTGTGTGTGTGTGTGTGAGAGAGAGAGAGAGAGAGAGAGAAAGAGAAAGTGATTGGGAGAGTGTGTGTGCTTTGACAAAATATACTCATTTGATCCTGTAAAAGTAACTCAAGTGCACATCAATCATGGTCTACTGTTTGGGGATTGAACCAGCAAACTCTCAGTTTTATGCCCGAAACCAGTGGGGCTGCCCCCAAAATATTTCTTTTTTGACATTTACTAAAGATATATATTTATTTATGTCATACTATGATATTAAATTATATAACAATTAATTATAACCATTAGTAAAATGGAACATTCAGTGGCATTCATTTGCAAAAATCTTAATGAGCATTCATGCCTTCGAGACGAGAAGAATTTTAAACCATTATGTCATCTCAATTAATCATTAATCAGGAAACTTCCACAAACAGTGCCAGGGAGTCTGTGTTTAGCACACGAGGAAGCTGTAAATCACATGTTTGCAAACCTTCATTTTATAGTACTTTTCTTTTATTATATGTGCATGATACAAAGGTTAAATGGAATCTAGAATCTAATGTCACTGCATTTAGCTATTACATAATACATTGTGCTAAGACACTCAGTAACAAGTAAGCTGACATGGCTTAGATACCTATATCACAGTGCAATGAAACCATTTGACTTCTCTATTCTGTTTAAAACCACAAGATGGCTAAAGTAGCATGCATGTCACCAACAGACATGCACACAGGCTAGAATATTTCAGTGTTGATCCCAAAGCCTTAAGGTTAAATATATCCAAATACAATAAAGAAATGAGATGGATTTACACCACTCTCTTTAAAATATCAATGCAGACCGGAAAGCAAAAGGGAAAGTAAGGAGAGTAGGATTTGAGAAATAAAACCCTCCACTACCGATACTACCAAACAATGACCATATCAAATTACAAGGCATAGTGTTCCTCCCTGACTGAGGCAGATGCACAAAAGAATACATCAACAACAGACACGAAACGATGCACAATTACCTCCTTTGAGTCTCCCATCATCCTCCACCCATCACTGATTCACCACCAACAACCGTATTGGGAGGTGTCCACAGATGTGAGGGGTGGAGTGTGACGCACATCATCAAAGCCTATTGGCTAGTGATTCCATCACATCACCCTTTACTCTCTCATTTAAAGGCACAGAGCCAGATGCCAGATTTATTTGTACAAGGTAAAATCAATCTGTTCCTTATTTTTACATGTTCCTGTTTGTTATATTTATTTATATATTTATATATTTATATATTTTGTGTATATCTGTGAATAGAATATATTTCCGATCAGCAGTCCCTGTGTGAAACAAGTGCTGCTATCATATAGGTAGACAGTTCCCCCTTGAAATAGCTACACGGAGAACAATAAACCTCAATAGACGGTTTCAATACTGTGCAGCAGATACTGGGGGCTAGCGAGCCCCTCCGAGTGCACTCAACCACGTGGTATCAAATTACACTGGGGCCAGACAATCCTCGGCCAATCAGAGTGGGGAAGGAAGCGTGATGCTGATGAGAGAGGAAACTGTGTGTGTGTGTGTCTCCTTCAACTGTGCTGAGGTCACACACACACTTACCTGAAATAATGTAGTCATGCATGTTGAACAACATACAGCAAATAGATATGATGTTTTATTTAATGAATATGGTAATAGGAACGACATTTTGTTTAATGACATTTAAATATCATAGATCATAGATTTTGTTTAATGACATTTAAATATCATAAATGAATTGTCAGGCAACAAAATGATTACCCAAATGCATGTATCTCTTTACCTTTCCTGCATTTCATCGCTCTCCTTTTCCCACACTTTAGTTAAACTTAAGACTTACCTAAGATGCATTAGTGCTTTAACAGTTATTGAGTTATCAATAATGTTATGCACATATCCACATATATTTACTATATATATACTATCTTCATTTTGCCTGAGCTTTCTTATCAACATGCTTTTTGACTTTTTTCTTCTTCACCTTTGTACCTTTGGTCTTATTCAGGGCAGGCCTGGACCTTGTCAGGTGATTGTTGGTTGGGCTGTATGTGTCCTTGCCCACGTTGGAGATGGAGAGCAGGGCCTGAGCAGAGGTTGGTTTGACATCCGTGTAGTGAGGGGACTCGTCGTGGAGGTTTGGCTGAGAGTAAGAGCGCATGGCCAGGGCGGACGGCGAACACTGTGAGGCGGTGCCGCCTATCATGGGCAGGTGAACGTGCTCCGTGCTCAGGTTAGTGACAGAGTAGCGGCTGCTGTTGGACATGATGATGTGGTGCCAGGAGCTGAGTGGGGTGGCGGAGAAGTGCTGAGGCCCGTTGGAGTCGTCCTTGGCGCCCCCTGGTGACATGACCAGGGAACTGTGGGGGGTGACTGCCTCCACTGCGCTCTGGAAGGTCTTCAGGATGCGCTCACTCTTCTGCTTCTCTTTCTTTTGCCTCGACTCCACCTTGCGGAGCTGCCGACGATGGTCTCTCATCATTTGCTTTCTCGTGTCAGCCAAGCCCCTAAATAAATAAAAAAATAACAGTTTGGTTTACAAAATTCTATGTCCACCATTTTAGTGAAATATCAGAAATCAGTAAGTGAAGTTTGATCAATGGACTGAAAGATGGATTATAGCGTTTTTAAACCAAATCTCTTTAATGATGACCGTATAGCATGCAAGCACATGTATGTCACTGAAAGAATGACGGCACAGACGGAAGTGCCCTCATGGGATCAAAAGAGTATATAAAGGTGCAGTTTGTGGAGAGGGCATTCTTCTGGTAATGGCAAATTTCTGTCATGTGCTGTGTGTGTATGTGTGATGGGACTGGTGATGGCATTATGGGCAGTGTGCTGTGTGTATGTGAGGGCAGAGGCTTACTGGTGATTGCACTGGTGGTTGGGGTAGGGACGGGTCAGCAGAGGACTGTTGTATGCAGATTCACGTAATAATGACAAGTTGGCAAACAGATCATATGACCCTGGGTTATGGCCTATATTGTAGACTCACCTGTAGTCTACCATTCCCGATCTCTCCTTATCCAGCCTCTGGATCAGTTCCTCAATCTGGAACCGGTCCAGTGGAATGCTGGATTGCTGTGAAAAGATTATTGGTTTATAATACACCATTTTATGTGTATTATAAACAAACCCTTTTAGAGACAAACATTGTGATTATTGCAGGTCAGGTGTAACTAGATAGAGCCGAACAAAGAGCACAATTATTTAAAGTACTAAGATTAGGTAATGTGGTACAATAATAAAAGAGAAAAGAAAAAAATGTCTGAGATATATGGTATATATGTTTTTATGGTAGGTAAATCCCCAATTTCCTAAACACAAACTCTTAAAGGCCTAAAGGTTTATCAGCCAAGCCAGTTTAAGCAAAGTGGTTAAAATTAAATGGAAATATTGATTGTAGCCCTAGATTATGGACAACAAACCTGAACAGCCTTTCTAAAGTCTGACACAGGAACACGCATTGTTCCATCCTTGTCAATGTTCCGGAAGAAATCCCACAAACGTAATTTACGCTGGTCAAGGTAATCCTTAAATCAGGAAAAAAAAACACAATATTTCCCCAGTGAGATCACATACATTGACTCGCAGACATTGTGGTGGGATGTACCACACATCTGTACAATACTGACCAACATTGATTAATTAACATTTAATTTGCACCTGAATAACTTTCATTGGATCGAGACGTTTTGGCGGTTTCTTGGCAATAAAACCACCAACACCGCCATACTGAACGTGAAGGTTGGGGTGTTCTTGACAGGTAATCTCCAGCAGCTGCACAAAATTTTCATTCACCAGCACATTCTGAAAACAAACATTTGACCAAATAACCAAACAAACCCACACAACTTCAACATGGAGGAATGTCAGTACACTATGTGAAAAAAGCAGCTTATATTAGGCCACAAATACTATGTAGAGTAATTGTTTTTAATTTGAATTGTGAAATGTGCCCATGGACAGAGGGGTCTAAACAATAATCTGCAATAAAAAGTATAGTAATTTGTAGCAACTAGATTGCAATTTTATGTAGGCTATATTTTTTTGGTTTGACCATTACCAAGAGCGAATTTATACTCCCTCTGGGAATTTAGATGCTATGATGATGAGACATGATATTAGGGGACTCACACAAATATTGACCTCTTCTAAACCACTTTTGGGTGTGTTCTTGACAACATGGATTAAAGCCAGTGCCCCCTCCACTGTCAGTGAATTATAGGCCAGCTGTTGATAGAATGTGCATACCTCAAACATTATTTATTACATACTTAACTAACATTTCTATTATTTCTGATTATGGTGCATGTCTTGTAAAAAAACGTCTGACAAACAACTTTACAACCATTTAACCAATATGGGTGGGTCTAGCTATATGGGTATCTAGCTATAAAACTTAGGTCCATATCCCATATCTTTCTATTACCCATATCATCATATTACACTATCGCATAAATGAACTACACATGCAAGTCACTCCTCTATACCCTCTCACTTACCTGGAGCACTCTAAGGGTCTCGTTAGCTTCCAGGCCCTTGCAAAACATGCCGACTCCTTCATTAGTTATCCGGTTGTTGTTGAGGTTCAGATGAAGGAGAGTGCTATTGAACTTTAGGGCCTCTCCGAGAGCAAGGGCCCCCTCATTACCAAAGCCATTCCATGACAGGTCCAAGTACTTCAAAGTCATATTCACCTGTTCAAGGTCATGATGTATGTTAAAGATATTGATTAATTGATTATTTTTTCTGATAGTAGTGCACATGCATGGCCTGTATGTGAACACACACCTTGAGTCCTGCACAAAATGCCACTGCTCCTTTCATTCGCAGGTGATTCCAGCTGAGGTTGAGTGTCTCTAGACCCTCATTGTTGGCTGTACATTTAAAGTCAGATTTCACAAGTTGGCCATGTTTAGCCCTTGAAAATAACCAAATCTGTTCTTTCTAAATATGACTCAACTCACCCAACATTTGGCCTAGATGATCTCCCCCACTCCCACCGAACTGATTGTGGCTTAAATCAAGTTCTTTTACTCTGTAGTTATTCTGTTAAAACAATCAAGTCATCACCTAAAATGTGAAGTGAATAACAGTGAATAACATCAGTATTGCCATGCACACTAACTTACCGCCAGGGCATCAAAAAAGTATTTGGCATCATCCTCAATGAAGCCATTCCCTAGTGAGGAAAAAAGACATTGAATTACATAAATATAACACATTATAGTCTCAGATTTACTTCACTTTTAGGTTTTACATTGTATTTACCTGAAAGTTTTAAGGATTTGATAGAAATGTTTTCCAATAAGAGTTTTGCGATGCATTCCGCTCCAGCCGACTGAAGGTGGTTCTTGGACAGATCCTGAATTAATCATTCATGAATTTGACTTTTTAACCCAGATGATGGAATTGATCGGCTTGCATAAATTTCCCACACAGGATCAAAAAGAGTATAATTCTTCTGGTTGTTTCAAAATCATGCTAAATTATATGAACTAATCAGTCAGGGTCGAAGGGCTGACAGGTACTCTATATTACAATATGATAACTAACTCCCTGTAACAAACTCACCAGATTTTGGATGGTAAAATTTGCTCTGAGCATTTCCACAAGATACTTTGCCCCTTCAGCTAGGAGATGATTGTCTGCCAGCTCTAGAGTTGTGATGTTCATATCAGTCTGCATATACACAGAGAAATTTCACATGAAAGCAGGTATCTCAGACATGGTTAACATTAAGGTGCCATGTAATTTATTTCATAGTCAAAGTCTATTGCTGTACTGGCTTTAAATAATAGTGATTAAGATTATGCAGTGACAAATTATATCGAAAGACTTTTAATTTACCACAAGGGCAATGGCAAGTGATTTGGCTCCCAGAGGTCCTAGGCCATGGTGTGTGAGGTTCAGCTGATCTGACCCCAGGTGACGCAGGAAATAAGAGACAGGGACAACATCCACCAGTTTGCAGGCTTCCAGATATAGTTCTTTGATTGACATGTCCTTTCTGCTCTTTTTGACTTCTGGTTGGGGATGAAAGAATGATGGGGATGTTGGGGATGAAAAGCTTTAACAGTGTGAAATAAGTATAGTCTGCAATCAAATGAGGTCTCGGTGACACACCCATATCTGTGTATATGAATAAGGATGCAATATTTTCTTCAAAGTGCTACACATGTGTTATTTTGTTAGGTGAAACACAAATCATATGCATAAAGATTGTTATTCCTGTTTGGAGTCTTACCCTCAGTCTCAAAATCTGTATCCCATTCATCATTGTCCAGTTGTGGGATCGGGGATGAGATATCACCATCTGTGAAGCTAAGTGAGTCCAATGACAAGCAGGTGAATTCCTGGTCAATTTCCTCTAGCTGTTTTTCCATTATTTGTAGTGTTCATGTTTTGCGGGATCACATACTATTTGCCTAGTCTATGTCTGTACCTTCCATCAACATGAATGGAATAGATTCTTAGCAACCGTGACTTGTTTGAAACCTAAGCTACCTTTGTCACATCTTGCACTGACCAATAGAGAAAGCCTCATAAATTATTTATTCTAGGTGTTGGGTTAAGCCACAGGATTCTTGTTCATCTTCCATATACTAGTTTAAAGGTGAGGCATTACTCTCACTGGGTTAAATGGGTTGGACTGTGCTTTGATTTATACATTATCATATTTTTTATCATTGCTCGTTGGTTTTGCCATTGTTTCACCAGTGATTGGTCATACAGTATATGGCATATTTAGTCATCTGTAGCCTGTTACAATATGCATATGGTGACTGACACCCTAGTGAACCACATTATAGGGTCCCCAGTGAGCCATATTATAGGGTGGCTCCCAAAAAAAATGTAATCCATCTTGTGTCAACAAGTCAACATTTCTGAACATGAGTCGCACTTTTCACCTGTTGGCCTTTACCTATAACGACGGACTTTTATTTTGACGAGTCGTCGGCCTCCTCTTGAAGGAAGCTCCAGTTCTGATTGTGCTCACACACACTATGTTGGGAAGCGTTTTGTTCTATGCGCTATATCCATTTACTCGCGTTGTCATCAAAGTTTCAGGTAAAATGCCACAGCCTGAAATGACAACTCCATTGACCATTGTTATTTGGTTATGTAATACTTGTGTTATCGACATGTGAAGTATTCGAACTATGATCAAAGTCAGTGTATAAGCACGGAAATGTTGACGCTAGCCTCACCCTGTTTGCTTGCTGGTTGACCCATAGACGTAAGTTAAATTGTAGTTGACGGCAACCGAAACACAAACTTGAGTGAAATATCACTACACGTGTTTTGTTTATTCTATCTTTTAGAACGTAATTTGCAGAAATCTAAAATACACAGAAACATAAGCAGACTGCCTATAGGCTAAGTTTGCACGGATAGATCTAACGTTACAGGAATGCAGTTGGGGTTTGGTTAGCTGGACTGCACACAGTGCACGTGGAATTGTTTGTTGCTGGTGTTATGCTCACAACATGGTATGGGTATGACATTATTAAGTCTGTTACTAAATTTTAAAAACGTTGCAATCTTATTTGATTAGTGCTGTGGAACCTGACACAGTGATATCTGAAAATAATGTCTTTGTTGATTTCACAACAGAGTCTCTGGTAAAAGCTGCCTCCTCCATACTCATGAACGAAAAAGATGAGTGCGGTACTGGGGAAATGCCTCCACGGAGTTTGACCAAACGTCAGTGTGCTCTGTTGGATGAGTGGCTAGGTCCAAATAATTTCATCCTGAAAAGCTCAGATAGTACAGTAGCAGATGGTGAAAGTAAATGTCTCCAGGAGATGGAGGAAGAGAGAGTGGAGAAAGAAGAATCTCTGGTGGCCAGTGGGTGCAACACCCATCCCACCAGTGAAGACATTTTTAGGGAGAAAAAGGTAGAAGAAATTAGGCTAGAGTCAGCAGGCAAACTTCTGGAACCTGTAGCTCAAGCAAACAGTGACATGATATACAGTGACATGTCAACGAAGGATGATAAAGACATGGAAAGACAGGATGATGTGGAAATGAGGCCCTTAGTTACTCAGGGGGCAGAGAATGTCTCAGCTAATGATAACCAAGAGAAGACTGATATAATAGCCTGTCTTGCTCAGGCAAATCTAGAAATGCATCCTCACACTGACTCCAATGATGCTCCGAGACCTCCCATTACTGACTGCCTTGCCATGGATCTGGGAACTCTACTTGATGAAACTCAGACGTGGGGCAGTCAAACCCAGTTTACGACTCAAGAGCTTCAAGCAGAGGTCCATGGGTGGCATTTCCCGGTAGGGCATGGATTGACAGAAATGGTGTACCGCCCTTATTGGCAGTTCCCAGCCATAAGCTACTATCCAGCCCTACAGGAGAGCATGGAGTTTGAAGGTGTGACGTGATCATTTACCATTATGTAGAAATAATTGATTAACTGGTATTAAGTAAATTACATTAGCTGTATGACTTAGACGTTCACCATCTGTATCACTCACACTGGAGAAAAATAGGTCAAATTATCTCTAATTTAAAGGACAGTTTTACACAAGAGACTTACAACTACATCAGACGAATGCTCTGCTTAAATAATGAACATTTTGACATCTATGCATAAATATCCCAGGTCATAAATTTATATTTACTGTATTTTATTTTCTCAGTACTTGTATACATCTCTGTTTAGTAATGTGGCGAGTGTGGGAGGACCTGCATAGTCCCCAAGATGAAGCGCCTCAGGCAACAGGACAAGAACCAGGGTCTCTGTTCGAGTTCACTTTCATGACCTACAACATCTTGGCTCAGGACCTGCTGCAGGGGAACCCTGAGCTCTACATACACTGTTCAGAGAGGGTGCTAGTATGGAGCACCCGTCTGAAAGGGATAATCCTGGAGATTCAAACGTGGCGGCCAGATGTAAGTGGCATGTTGTACAGGGTCTTCACTGTTTTTCTATTCGATTTTATTTTATTTATACAGCGCTTTAGACAATGGTCTTTTTTCATTGCGCTTCACAGTAAAGAGCACCCATGAGCATGAGGGCATAATCGCAGCTCAAGGGGCTTACTCAACTGCCAGGGGCCATGCAGAGGATTGTAATTAGCAGTTGCTCAGATAGCAATTAGTCCATGGTTTTAACTGAGCATAATGATAATATAGCCCCACATTTGAGTCAATCCCTTCTCCTATAAATAGCATAGTGTTATTTAGCAGGTGTCTACAATGCGTTTTGAAAGTGTACTGTGAGCATTTTGCCAAGAAAAGGAAGGGAATCTCATCCTGATCTGTGAGAGATTTGATTTCACTCTGCAACTTGATGTAGCCACCAGGTCTGTTTGCACTTCAAGAAAAATGGGTTTTGGCATCCAAAGTGATGGAGGATAGAAAACGGAGGCTCTACACTGTTTGATTCCACCTCAAAGAAGTGGGAGATGACGGCTAGGTATCTAGACCAGGCTCAGTCTCATTACATTTATGCATTTAGCAGACACTTGTATCCAAAGCGACTTACAAAAGGAGTTTAACAATCAACGTACGTAGAAGAAACCTTAAAGAGAATACTGCTAAGGGGATAGAAGTGCATCAGTGGAGTCAAGTGCAGTCCAGTGAAAAGTTATCAAAGGGGTAGGACAGAAGGTCTTCTTTGAATCGCTGGGTCTAGAGCTATGCTTCAAGGCACACAGGGATGCCTTCAGGAGCGGAGAACTGGATATATGTAACAGTCAAAAACATTATGGTTGTGTCTAGATTCTGTGCTTGCAAGAGGCCCAGGAAGACCACTACAAGAAACAGCTGCAGCCTGTCCTCAGTGACATGGGTAAGTGCAAAAGGCCTTGGAAGTGTGAAATAGCCCACAATGATATGGTGAAATATACCCCATGCAATGCCTAAAACAGTCACACAACAGAGAAAGAATATTGTCCACTGTAGGGACATAACCTTTATAAATTATAACCATATATTTGAACACATATAAAACCTGTGTCAGTAGCAGTGGCTAACAGTTCAGTTACAGTTGGTCTGACTTGCATCTCCATGTCTCCCATATCTCCCTCCCCAAGGCTACACCTGTGTCTACAAGCGGAGGACGGGCTCCAAGACGGACGGGTGTGCCGTGTGCTACCAGAACAAGCGTTTCTCTCAGCTCTCTGTGAGTCTGCTGGAACTTCGCCAGGAGAAGTGTGAGCTGCTGGACCGGGACAACGTTGCCATTGTTTTACTGCTACAGCCAATCACCACCAGTGATCATGACCAGCGGGGCACCCCTATCTGTGTGGCCAATACCCACTTGCTGTTCAACCCCAGGAGAGGGGACATCAAGCTCGCCCAGCTGGTGTTGGTGCTGGCGGAAATCGATAGCATTGTGAGACGCTGCAAGGCCATTGGACGGGAATGCGAGGTCATTTTCTGTGGCGACTTCAATTCCTTTCCCAATATGCCACTCTACCAGTTCATCAAAACAGGCCAGCTTTACTACCACGGCTTACCAACGTGGATGGTGAGCATGCATATGGTTACTAATTTTTGTTTTGGATTTAGCAGGTCCTTGCCTATTTTTGTTAGGCTACACTTAGTGTTTTGTATTATCACAAGACCAATCGGCTTGCTTTGCTGTCTGGGTATGTCTTATTGGCAGATATCGGGACAAGAAGACCTGTCACACCAGATGCATCCCAGAAGGGTCTATGCTCCCCTTTTGCCCAGCTGCCTTGGCATCACCGACAGCTGCCAGTATGCAAGCACGTGCCGGGCTGAGCCCCCACTAAAAGGTTAGGTTTTTTGATAAAAGGCAATAGTGCAGAAAATGTATCATACACTGTGTAGCCATGTCCCAACCAGCTAAAGCCATCAAGTCTCATACAACAACAAACCCCTTTAATGGTTTTCTCTTCTAGTTTAGATGTTGTCCGGCATCACTGGGTGTGAGGACCCTAGAGTGCTAGTCCTCTTGAGTACCCTGCTTAAAACACAGGGACCCTAGCAGCATATTCCCTGAATTCGAAATGGTGCCAATTTCCTGATAGCAAACCAGTGATAGTGGCTCTTTTTCCGGTGGTTTTCCAGTAGTTTTTGTTATTGGAGTCCTTGAAATCACAGGAAACGGCCTAGAAAATGTCTTTGAGAAGTCCTTTTTGCGCTAGAGAAAGCGTGGGAACCCTGATATTTATTTATTTTTTAACATTAATGGTATTTGTCTGTGCTCTAAATCCAGGACGCTGACCCTGTGCTTTGAAAAAAAATATATTTTTAGATGTCTTAAAATAATGTTTTTTTGGGTGTGTGTGTGATCAGCTGTCCATGAGGGCTTTCTGTTCTGTCTTTCTTTGCAGGAAAGGTAAAGTACAGTCAAGACTTCCTGCTCAATCTACGGTACTGCAAGGCTGCTTGTATACGGCCTAAAGACCTAGCGCTCATACCGGGAGTAACTGACAATGCACCTGGTAAACACACTTAGTCCAAATTAAGCTTCCCAATCTCTCATTGTAAATATAAATATTAGCGTCACTTTGCTAGTTGATGTCAAATTTCACAACCATAGTTAGATACTAGGTACCCACTATTACCTGGGAGAAGTTAAACTTATTCTTTTACCTTTTTTTTTTTTTTTTAGAGTATTGTGCGAAGGAGCCAGTTGATCAGAGGTAAGCAGGTATACAATATATACGTATAGAAAGCTTATATAGAGAATGTATGAATACTGTATGTTATGCTTTTATTTTAAAAGTATATAAAGCCTACAATTGAGTCTTTTTCACTGCCTGCTCCAAGTTAGGGGTGTACAATGAACTCCATGTTGTATTTTTAGGTTCAGGAAAACAGTCTGCCATTGTCTGAACTTGACCTCAGCATACAACCACATAATTACGGGAACAGACAGGCTGGAGGTGACAACGGTGCACTCCAATGCTGGAGCAACAGTCGATTATATTTTCTATTCAGCAAGAAATGTACATACCGAAGGCCAAACAGGTCAGCCAAATTGTGTCAGGAAGCCATCTTTCATACTTAAAAAAAAAAAAAAAAAACTAAATGCTATTAATGTCTCTTGGCCTTAAAAGTGGAATCAATTGTTCAGTCAATAGCTCAGTTGTTCAAGATTATCAAGTGCTAAATTTGAAACATGCACCAAATCGTGAATCATTGGCCAACACCAACTGAATGGGAAACTGAAATTTACTAAGTTTCATTTCACTCTGCATCCTTCCGTTAACATTGTTTCGATATTGTATTAAATTTTCTGTTTTTGATTGTTTTTTCACTAAGTGACTTTGAACAACAGGACTATTGATTGATGTCTAAGTTCTATGCACAACCATCTGTAAAATGGATGTTGGCATTATCGATTCATAATTGAAACACTGCACAAAATTGACACAAATTTGTATTTTTTGCTACAGACAAGAAATCCCATGGAGGCCTGGAGCTGATGGGAAGACTGGCTCTCCTGTCAGAGGAAGACTTGTGGGCTCTGAGAGGTCTGCCCAATGAGATCTTTCCCTCAGACCACCTAAGCTTATTGGTCAAATTTCGACAACACATCAACCCACGTTAACGGGACTGATCGGAGAGATTGCCCTTATAGACTATGGAAACGCAAACCACAATGGTTTCAGGAAATTTCCATTTTGAGTCAGATGTTTTAAAAATCCTGTTGAGATTCAAACAGTCTGTCCATATGTTTGTGTTTAAGCTGCATTCAGGAAAAACAAGACATTTTTCATCCAGTTGGATGAGTTTTTTTGCTTCCTTTTTTTAAACAGTTCCATTTTACAGTTGTCTTAATTTTATTCCTGCAGTAGATATTTGGAGGAACTGTTGAATTAACTCATCAATTTGAGGGCTATTACATCGACAGCAGGAATACTCCAGTTGCAGGATCTTAAGACTACAAAACTACTGACATCAATGTTGATTTTTGTTTACCAAATAAATGACAGACTGGATTTTTATATTTCAGATGGTGTGAACCTCATGGAAATAATATTTAAGTGAAATCCATTTCTGATGTTTTGCGGTTAGAGGATTTTCTTTTTTATTTGTTAATAAACCTAATTTTCCAGGAAATCTGCATCCACATCCCTTTCGGACATCAAAAAAAATGCTTGATTTCAGTTTGGAACAGGATACTTTAGAGACATCAGATTTGTCAAACACAGATCAGACGAAATAATCTTGGGTAAGCATTACATGGACTTCTCGTGTTGCATATTGAAGAATACAGTACATTAAGACTAGAGCTTCTGTACTCAAATTATTTGAGCATGGGCAGAGGTGTCACTGCTCTGTACGCTTAGTAGACTTTTTTTTGTGTGTGTGTATGTCTAATCACATTTTGCGGCGGCAAGTCGACTTTTCACAATAACATTTCACAGGGAAACCCGCCATGAACATCCAGCAATGATTGTCAAATTTGAACACACATCTGGCTTTATCCTAGACGCGTCACTAATCCTAGTAAAGCCACAATCCTCATTTATACCTGTTTGGCTTCAAATGAACCATTCAGGTTGTGATAATAAATAAGCAGACACATGTTTGTATTACAAATCTATTTCGATTCAACTAACAGCACAGTGTGAAGACATCTCAAGAGAATACAACAGGAAAAAACAAACCAAAAAATTGTCCATTGGGAAAACACTGTATAAAGTAGTAATTAGTAAAGCTGATTTCAGTCCTGTCATCTGATAGCATTTCTTGGACTAGCACCGAACGTATTCTAGTGACAGGCTGCAGTGGCAGGATGCTGTTGTCAGTCTATTGTCACAACTTACTAATTATAAGGATGGAAGAAAAAAAAATCATCAGTTTGCTACATGATTCTTGTTTGCACAAGGGCTTCAGTGGTGTTGACCAGGGATTGAGGACAGGAATCTTAACACTGTCTCTCACGCAGTCGGCTTTGAATGTCTTCAGAATGGGGGGGGGGGGGGATTGGTAACCTTCCCGATTGTCCCCTTGTTGATTGACCCTTGAAAATCTACCATTTCAAAGTTACACCCTTTAAATCAAGTCTGTGTTTGATCTGTAGTCACACACAAATGTTAGGACATGTAAAACCTCTTTGTGAGCACTCTTGTCTGTTTTCCAGCATTTTTGGTACGTTGGTAATCAATAAGATATAAGACCACAGCATGTTGGTTCCAGTTGAATTGGCAGGGCACATTATTTCCTATGAAATTCCACTGACCCCACAGAGTCATGCAACATCTCAACAAGGGGGCTAAATAAATGTTAAACTGAAATGAAAATTCTTGCCCATATGAGTAATGGTCAAAAGAAAAACGTTTCAGTGGTTCCATAAATAACATTTCAATCAAGACTTCCAACTTTCAAAGGTGTCCTAGGTGTCTAGTGTTCTTCTACTTGTACCCTTTCAAGAATTACTTTGACATCAGGCACGTTTTGAGTTATTAAGAGACAACAATGTAAAAAGGGGTCTGAAAAAACTATTTAGTCAAGTTTTGATTACCACACACACATACACACACACACACACACACAAATAAATCCAAGGGCTCTTAGTTAATGCAACCTTTTAGCCATCTTTTCTAAGCCTTATCTTATATAACCTTTGTCCTCTGCCCAGATAACACAACTTGTGGCCGGAGTCTCCTAAGCCCTCCTTGAGATGACACGGAAATGCTTATGACACTATGATAAAATTACATTGAACTAAAACTGATATTATTAGAGGATCATTTTCAGTGCAGTAGGCATTAGTCTGGAAGGAGGCAAAGTATGCCCTGTAACACTGACAGGAGGCATTTCAGAACTTCAGTTTTTGGCTTCCAACATGGGGCCATATCACGGAGGGTGTAAATCTTGACATTGATTCAAAGGCACTAGGTATATGATATGGAAACAATATCTCCAATTTTTGGAAGCTGTCTAACAGGGCTAAAAGCTATAGGCTAGAAGATGTAAAAAAATAACAATACAAGAGAGGTACTGAAAATGTTCATGGTCTGACGGTCAGAAGAACACTGGCATCAGGAAGATGTCAGGACGTCACTAGAGTTCAGACACTTCTGAATGTCTGTAAGACGGGAAAACATCACACACACATGATATAATCACACAAACCCTCTGTACTTGAAAGACAAGTCTGTTCTGTATTGTCATAAAACTAGTCCTGTGGTGGTCGGTACACATGACCAAATATTCAGTTGATTGTTTAAAAAAAAAATCCAACAGTTCTATGAACTGTCTAATCAACTGTATAAGAGTAAAAAAGTAGAAAAAAACACAAGTCTTCAGTGGTATCAATTTGTAAAAGAAATCAGATGTTCTTGGTATTAGACCCTTATCTGGTATCCGTTCAGGTCAGATGGGGGCTTGGGTTCAATACTCTTCTTTTCTCCTGAGGGCCTAAAAATGATGATGATAATAAAAGCTTTTTATTTTCCATTACAGTACAAGATCCAACCACTGAACGTGCAGTATCTAGTTTATTACATCATGACTTTGAGTCAATCAACTAGTCTATTTTTATTTTATGTTTATACCTGTTTGGCTTCAAAAATAAATCTGGATTTGAATAAATAATTTAATACTCCAATTACATAATGTGGATATATTAAAAAGTTTACAATGTTATAATGATATTATAATATATAACAATAATATAAAGTAGATAGAATGTTTTGACCCATATTGACTGAGTCTTTAAAATCCTCCAGTGCTCCTATGCCTGATCTCAGATAATCACTGCAGACAAAATGCAGCGTGCACACATGGTAGAAAAAGGCTGAGTCAGGGGCATCCTACCTTCTATCGCTGCGGCTGTTCCTCCGCATCGGGCTGCCAGGGTTACGGAGTGGTGAGCCAGTATCTTTCTTCCTATCTTTGGTAGGGGATGGGGGAATTGCTTTGCCAATCTGGATGAAAGGGAAGCCAATATTACAAATTAGGTGCCAGTAATGCAATAACAATATATTAGTAAATGGTAATAATGGTACTAATTTGTTCCATTTTTCTTTCTTCTATCTTTTTCTGTTACTTACTTCCTTACTTACAACACTCTTAAAACATTCTTAAAACATATCCTACATTTAGTTTCACACATTCTTGATGTGACCAACAGATGGCCCAGTCTATTGTTTCCTGTGTCAGTTGTTAACAAAGCAATTACCTAAGCTGTTTTGTTACTTTTGTTGACCGATTTAGGTGTGAAAACACCACCTAAATATTTTTTTTTTTTACATCTGAAAACGTATAAATGCCACCACAAGGCAGGACAGCCTTCCTTTCCCCAGAGTTCAAGCCCCTAGAATAAACTCAGGGGTGCTTCCTGTCAGAAAGCACCTAAGGAGTGTAAATTCCCCTTGGGACTTGCCAACACTATAGACTGATCCTGAGCCTTTATCCTAATGTAATGCATTTGGCTAACTTGAATAGTGAAGCACACAAAGACACATCACACATTTTCTGAGGAACTTCAAACTCAGAAATAGCCTCTGGCCCTCACATCACCCTTTTCTGAGGAAGCACTCCTCAGCTTAAAAACACCCAAGGCAAAAAAAAATCAGTACCATAATAGAAGATGAATCAGGTAAATAATGTGAATATAATATGGAACAATTATGTCAGAAATCACTTCATTTGAAATATCTGGCACGACCAGAATTATCATTCATCTATGAAATACTGGGCAATAGAACATAGTTCACAACCATGACCACGCTTACCTTGAGCCTCATGTCACGTGTGTGTCTCTCCAACTCCCTCCTCAGCTCCTCCTTGGACAGCTTGTCCACATCCAGGACGGAATGCTTCCACTCAATCTGCTCCACGCTGTGAGGGTCATGCGAGACGTACTGTCCGATCTTCACCTTGCGCAGCGTATGCCAGTAGCCTTGATACGCGCCCTGGAACTCCTGCACCAGGTCAGCCAGGGTACGGAACTCCAGTGGTTTATACATGAGGTCCTCCCGGCGGCTGATGCCCAGCGCCCCAAAGCGCCCGCCACTGTGGATGCCAAGCACGATGTGGCGGAAGTGGCTCCCTGAGAACTGAGTCTTAAAGCTGAGAGGAAAACGCTCCACGGTGGGCATACTGTTGGTGAGGTAACTGAGGAGAAATGGGTTAAGTAGAATCCTTCTGTACATCAGTGTTAATTCCAACGCATCGGAATAAATTCATTACGGGCCAAATTCATCTGGGTGCTTGCACTTTGCTGTGCACTTTTCAGCCTGTGCACATTTCACAAATTACTTAGGTTAGTCATTTAAGCATAATATGGTCATGTGTCACATCGTTACTGTTGCAACGCGTTTGAGTGTCTGCGCGATAAAGCCCCTCTGCACAGCCCGGCGTGCATATTTACAATTTTCTAACTACACGTTTGTTTGTTTTTTTACATGTCGTCGTTCATCCACTTCCCATTTCCCATTTGGGTGCAGGGTGTGGCTGGTGAAATGATTGTGTCTGTCAGCTGGACTTGAATGTGATGTGACCAGTCATCTCCAAGCGTTCTGTCTGTGCAAATAGCCTCAGAATGTCTAACTAACAATGACAACATACTCTCCATTTCTGTTCCAGTCTCTGACACCAGATGACCTATTTTCAGCAATGTTTTGACCCCCACCCCCCCAGTTAATACTTTGTTTTCTGCTTTCCCCAGTAAGAATTAATCCCCATTCCCAATCCTAACATTGTAGGGCGCTTAATTTTACTGGCACAATCTGTCAACAAAAACAGTTATTGTACTGTTTATTCAGTCAAAAATAAAACATTGTTAAAAAAAAGTAATAACAATGCAACTACAAAACTACTACAAAATGTACATTTTTTGTGCAAACATTTGGAGGGAGGGGTTGAATGAAGTGTTATGGGAACCTCTATACTTATCCATACTCTAATTCTCCATACTTCATGAGTGTATTTTGTTTTTTAAGAGCTGGCAGGTAACATGAGCCTAATTGTTTAAGACTGTGGTGACCGATATATCCTACTACGGAAATGTGACAGTCTGCAGACAGGACATCCTGGTGACGCTCTATAAGTCCTACACCTGGCACTGACAGGAAAATACTGCTTGACAGTTGCACTGATGCCCATGCATTCTTTCTGTCGGCTTTCCGTCATAGGCAATTATTTTAGGAAAGTGAAAATAAGCTTTAAGCTGATTGCACTGGGTATTACCCATGTTTTTTGGAGTAACCTCCCAGCTAGACAGAATTACACTATTAGTGTGTTTTTGGGTATGTTTGTATTTCCATGCATCATTCATTTGCAGTTAGCAAAAATCAAAAGACTTCATGATATAGCTTGCATAGTTATTCATGTATAGCATTTCCATGTTTTAATTCATATTCACTAATACCCCAATACTGACAGGTACTATTTGACTGTACTTAATCTGATTGAATGTTTCCGAGCCCAAAACCCCATGGTCAACCAGCAACCACAGTAATCGGCTCATCACTATTTAGTTGCAGACCAAACCTAATTCTCAATTTGACTGATAGTCAAAATCATTCTTTAATAATAAGGATACATTCCAAGGATCACAGCTTCAAGACATTTGATTGGTAGGGCTTCTCTGGTCATCTCCTTTGCAATATCCATCAACCTGAAAAAACAAACCACACCATTGCTTTGTTAACCCCCAGAAATAAGAGTAGATTCTGGAACTCTGCTGTTGGTTCTGATACTACATTAACATTTCTCTTACAAATAATTAATATAAGCGACAATGGAGGCACTGCTAATGGTGATTTCACTCGTCTTTTTTAAGACACTGAAACCCAGATTGCCGTAGCTAAAAGTATGTACAGAATAGATAGCTTCAAAATGTTGGTTAAATACACCAGAAGGCAACACATTATGCTGACAATGCATTTCACAACAGACAATTAAATTTAAGTGAAGAACAATCAGCAACAATGAATTTTCATTCAGAATAAAAGTAAATGATATTAATGTGATTACATCAAAAGGGCACACTAACATCTGTACTGCAGTACAAGTACTGCAGCCTCTATTTCATCTCTAATGTCCTATGTCCTTTCTATAGCTCATAATTCTTTTGCTTAGTCCTACAATACTATAAGGTGTCAAATATCAGCAACAATGCTAGCTTCTGTACCCCCACCATTAGTGTGAAAATAATCCTGACCCTTTTCTCAAGACTATGCCTTTTGGCAATGTGTCAACCTGCAACACACAACATGGAGCAGGCTGGTGGAGTGATCCAAACGACCCCAGTTGCTAAGCAGGGACTCACAACAATGAAACAGAACTCCCACATCACTCCCAACAGAACACACCGAAATAAGACAACGTTTTCCATCTTCTTACATGGAATGCCAATCAGATTTCCTTGCTATGTATTTACAAATTCACAGAAATTAGACTGAAAAAAAAAACTGGAAACACAGATTTTAACCAATGTACTTCCAATGCAATGTTCTTACTATTAGTGCAGCTAAGAAGCACCCATCTGTAAAACCTCTGACTTCAGTTTAATAATAATACATTTTATTTAAAAGCGCCTTTCAAAACACTCAAGGACACCATACAAAAAAACCCCCACAGAAACAGCAATAAGAGCAATTTTAAAATAAAATTCTTCACAAACTTTCACCTTGCATTAAGTGAATTGGTTGAATTCACATTTACCATGTAGGTCCTTGTAGGTGTTTTATACCTGGGATACTTATTGGTCTGCTGAAAAAACAAATCAAATGGAAATGGGCAGAGTTTGATAAAAAAAAAAACAACTTGATGCACTTACGCTGTGAGAGGCCTGCTTTTCTTGATTTCAAAAAACTGTGTTCCAGTGTGATTGTACCTGAAAAACGCAGTTAAATGTGTAACAATTTTTTTTTTCTTTGTAGACCAATAGCGGTATGGCTGACAAGAATTTAAGCAATGGTTCTATTCACAAATTTAGTTGCAGTCACTAAAATAATAAAGTATATTAATGTGACCCAGTGACCCATATTTTACCAGTAGTAACTTTGAGGGTTACTTTACAGTTCCTACCAAAGAGACTGGTAGTATACATTCTTCATGCGTGTAGGTCATGAAAGATTCATATTCTGTAAATATTTCAGAAGTAGCAAAGTAACATCTTCACATCCCAGTGGCCCATTTTCTAGTCTTTTGTTTTGTTTAGTAAAACAACCTTTGGAAAGAAAAAAAACCCTTCTAAGAGCAAAAAGCAGATCTAGTGAAGATTATGGTTAATAGGCTACTTCAATAGTGGGCCACTGAGGTTAGCAACCCTTCAGTAAAAAAAAAAATGACACTGTGGCTGCAAATGACTCCCCGTGAACTTGGACAGCTGTTCAATGTAGGTTTGCATTCAATACAGTTAGAAGGATACTGCAAGTCCCTGATGTATCTCTGCATGGCTTCCAGGCGTTGGGGGATGTTGTTGGTTGGCTGGTATGTAGGCACGCTTGGTGTTGGAATCTGCCAAGTGAACAGAAAGACACAGCGCTGAAGAGTCGCCTAAGAATTCTTCACATTCATAGCCACATGACCTTTTTAAATTAAGTCACTAGGGGTCAGGCACACACTAGATGAAGCCTATCTGGGCTTAACAGATAGGGGTTAGGCAGTGACAGTACAACTTATAAATTAATTCAGATTGGGTCACAGAATAAGAAAACTGTGTCAGATATAATACTTTAAGCTGTTGCTTTTAAAAGATTACAGGTCTTCTTAGCACACACTGTTAAAACTGACCCTCTATTTCCTCTCTCTAAAAAAACGTGGGACAGTTGGCTATCCTTTTACCTGGGTAATAAAAACCTAAGTTTTGTAGATGTCTATATTTCCCAGCGTGTAATTGGCCTTACATGCTTAAAATTATAACAAAGACTGCTAATTATATCCACTTTGAGTGATTACCTTGATGTTATTGCATTCTAAATGTAAACACATGGGACTAGTCTACCTTAGGCAGATCAATGGCACCACGTATCCTCTTTGCCACTACATCGCCCTCCGGATGTATTCGCGCAACGTGCCGCCACATTCGCTCCCAAGTCTCTTCATTAACAGGTAGTCCACTCCGGTTCACGAAAAAAGGGACACCTCCATCCCGTAAATCTTCGTCTCCCTCATCCTCTTGCTCTTCTTCTCTCTCCTCGTCACATCCCAAGCTCGCTGAGGACCGCAGCATTGTTCCTACTGCTGTTGTTGAGTTGTTGTCTTGGTGTATGGCAAGCACAAAAATCGTGCAGTTTGCTACTTAGCTTTAGTCCGCTGAACTCTGGTAGACACACTCGCAGCAGGTGACAGGCACCGACAGTTCATGACATTAGCTATGTCGGTCAATCTGGAATCACTAGAGCCTGGTTTTTACCCAAGATGCGACGACAAAGCGACGCACAGAGTTGAAGTCGACTAGCTGGAGAAGTCTGGTTGACCATGCACCGCACAACGCCTTTATTTGTTGGCCTAGCAAGATTCGAACATGTCCATTAATCCTTCTGACATCCTACCACCTTGATCTTAACATTACTAGGCTTTTTCTAGTGACGTTAGTTACATGCAGAGAAATCGCATGTTAATGTTAGTTAACCCCCATTTAACGTTAACGCTGGTTGAATACCGTTAGTTTTAACGTGTGGATATAGCGTTAATTCAAGACAAGGCTAGAGCCTAGAAAGCCCTTTAATATCGTACAACTAAAATTACGCCAACGTTAGTTTAATCGAAAGTAAACAAGTTATTTTTTATCTAGTGATAAAGATTAACTTGACTTTCAGATTCATAATTTCAGTCAGTCGTAACGTCAACATCAAATGTGCTCTTTGTAACTACATGAATTCGGGTTATAGCGCGTTAGTTAGCAGCTAGCTCAACAGATAATTACAGAAAACACTTTTTACAACTAAGTCTATCGCCGTTTCACTAAGGCAATGCCTCTTCTCACACAAAATCCTCCAATCGATAGACGCTGCGCTCGATGAAAGAGCGATTTTGGCCACTGCCCAGAGATCAAAACAATGACCGAATGCCACAGATCAGCGATACCCGGCATCTATCAGCTAACGTTAACTTATTTCTCGATACAACATAGCTGTCTGAAATACCTAACGTCACGGGCGAGCGCGATAGTCCGTTATATCACATTAATTTCCTTGAATTCTCTCCGTAACGTCCTCTCCTAACGTTAGCTCAGATTATCGTCTTGTGACACTAAACTCTGCCGGTTATCAACCAATCCAGACTTTTTGGCCGAGCTTTACGCATTACATATTTCCTACATGTGCGCATGCCCAGTGAAAGGCGAAGACATTGGCCACCCTGTGGCTGTCTATGCCGTATGTGGCTGAGTATCCAGAACTCCTGCAATGCAACATGCCTATGGGATGCATTGAAAAGACATTCTGTTCTACACTGTCAGTTTAGTATTCTCTAACCATTTGTGGCATGTAGTGATGTGCATGCTGTGCTTAATTTTCAATAGTATTAATTAGCAATTGCCAAATCTAAATCCCTTAGCAGTTGTGCCCTTAAACCTAATCAGTAAACGCAAAAGAGGATTTCCCCCCAACCACCATCAGGGAAATGAAATGCAAAGTGTTACATTGTTGTTACACTCCTGCCCAATCGAACTGTACTGTGAAACAAATCAGAAGCACAGAAAACATGGTCCTTCTCAATTTAAGGTTATACGATACATTTTTAAAGAGAACAGATACACACTGATGCAACACTGACATCTTCACTGGTTGTTATGGTCAGTCATTGCATTAATCCTTACACACATCTGTTAAGCTGCTGTGTATCTGCGAGCAGAGCAAATACAAATGTGCTTCATTCATCTAGTTTCAACTTCCTGAGCTGTCTTTAAACCAAACTATGAGCTACTTAAGCCCCTCACGGGGGAACACACATCTTGCATCATTAATGATCAATACCAGCATACACATGTAGTTTTTATTCAAACAGAAAAAGTAAGCTCTATTTACAATAGCATTTGCGGTCATTTGAGATTGATTACATATAGTAAAACAGTTCAAAATAACACAGGTTACCAGGAATTCCACCTGATGAAACCTCTTGTAATTTAGAACCTTGGTGCTCCATAATCATCTGGCATTCGCTCTATATTGTACCTGAACAGAAGATGACATTGAAGTAGAAGACAATTTATTACTTACATTTATAAATGTGTAACAAATGGACAAATCAATAAACAAAGTGTGTGTGTGTGTGTGTGTGTGTGTGTGAATAACAACATAACTGTAGGAGGGTAAACTAATTGTTTAGCGTAAATCAAATGACACTTACTTGTTATTGGAGACGTACATTATAGGGACACCAGGTATCTTACGAATCCTTCTTTTCAGGTCTCTGTCCACTGTTGCCACAATATAGCATTTGTGCTAGTGCAGGAGAAAAAAAAACATTTAATAAAACATTACTCTCTTTCAACACATTGTGAAAAATGTAGTGTGAATGTGAACTACACACGGAGAAAAGGTACCTGTGTCACTCTTTGGACTAGGCAGTCATCAGCATATGTTCCTTTGTGTGTGCATGGCAAACGCTCAAAGCGTGGGTCCTTGGCTATTCTGTAGAGAAATTCATATTCTGCATTAACAAAGTGTAATCTAGCAGAAGAAAACCATTCCCATTTTACTTTTTAGTCATTACAGCAGCAGTTGTTACACAGTTGGACCTCATACGGTCACTTTTTGCTATTTGTAATGTTCATGACAAACTATTGTACGACGTTTAATTCTGGAATCTAATGGGCTTTTTATTATATTAACTATTTTATTATATACTTTATGGCGTTACATTGCTACCGTTAATCAAGAGCGCGATCTTTCAGTTTGAGAGCCTTGTTTGTTCGTTTCACATTTTCTCTCAAAACTTGCCCTCTCTCTCAAAAGCCCCTGCTTAAGAGCGAATTTCACCTGTTCAAACTGTTTCTCCTCTTGCTCAAAACATTTCTCCACTCGCTCAACTTCACTCTTGCGTGCACTCAACATTTCACTTGCTCTTGCTCAAAATTTAATGGAGACTATTTCCCATTGGCTGATGAAATCCTATTGCTGATGAAATCCAGGGAGTCGGGAGCAACGTGTTCATGGTTCAATCGGATCTATAGACTGTATCCTAATTCCTAATTCCCTTTGCTGGAAAACATTAATGACTAAGTATTTTACTGTATTTGTTGCAATTATTGTATGTCTCCGTTATAGTATAATGTTTCTATTAACAACACGGTTACAACTGATGCATGGCATCCCTTCCGCCCGTCAGAGACTGGCAAACATGTAGTGGCCCATCCGATTTAACACGTTGCTCCCGCCTCCCTGGATTTCATCAGCCAATGGGAAATTGTCTCCACTAAATTTTGAGTGAGAGCAAGTGAAATGTTGAGCGCAGTGGAGAAATGTTTTGAGCAAGAGGAGAAACAGTTTGAACAGGTGAAATTCGCACTCAAGCGGGGGCTTTTGAGAGAGAGGGCAAGTTTTGAGAGAAAATGTGAATGTGAAATGAACAAATAAAACTCTCAAACTGAAAGATCGCACTCTTGATTAAAGATAGGAATGTAACTCCATAATACTTTCAAAGGCCTTATGAGTTGACGGTAACTGAAAAATGACTGCAATGTTTCAGGTCTTCCAGGATGCCTGAAAACACATCAATGTCAGTGCATGAAGTTTGAAATTTTGTACCTTAATGCGATTCTAAACCTCATTCCCAGCTTTTCCAGTTCTGCTAAAACACAATCGGTGATGCAAGGGATACCTTCAAAACAAAGCAGATGATCACAAATGAGTACAGAATATTAAGCAAGTCCTTCAACTGAGGAATTTAAAAACCCTTACCTTTACAATATTATAGTTTATACCTTTATATAAGCAAAGGTGCAATATAAAGGTATAAACTACAGTATATGACTATAGGTATAAATATAACTATATTATACCTTTGCAAACTTAAAGTTCTTAATGCAGAAAGGCTTTATGTTCTCCAGTACTTACACTTTGCATATAGACAATCCATCATTGACTGAACTACATCCAACTTGGCCTTGATGGAGAAGTTGATAAAATTGGTGTCCACAAGAATGTGATATGGGGGACCTAGTTGTGTGTTGTACTGGAAGAACATGCATGATGGATATTTTGGTCTGTGGAAAAAAAAAAATCATGAATTCACTACTTTTCTCTTCAAAACACCCAACTCTTTTACACTTTCTTTCACTTACACTTCCGTTTGTTTCATTTCTGATGGGTCCTCCTTCTTTTTCTCTGGCTTTTTTGATCTATCATTTTCTTTTCTGAAAGAGCAAAATAGTTTGAAATGTGTCCATTTGTTGGTGAATTAAGAACATATAAAATATTAAAGATCATATTAAACAATTAACATACATTTACCACACACTTTTATCCAAAGCTACTACACAATTCAAATCTCGGAATTCAATACTCTCGGAATAACTAGGTATCAGAGAATTTCCACCAGCGTAGATCAACAGGTGAGAATAGTCTGGATTGACCTGTGCAAGGTGTTGGCAGTGCTAGACGAGTGGCCAGGCGATAACATGGCTTTAAGAAGGCAGTAAGGTAGATTGGAGCATGTCAATCACCCGGTAGACCAACTTTAGTGATTTGAATTTGCACACCACAGGCTGTAAAAACTGTTAAGAGGACATTGCAACAGTCAATAGTCAAGGTGGAGATACCAGGAACTGGGTGGCATGTTAGGTTAGTTACAGCCTGATTTCTTATGTTACTTATGTTGGATAGAGAAAGGTGGCATGACCGAGCTAAAGAGGCGACACAAAAAGCAAAGGTCAAAAGGTCAACAATCATCAAACATCTAGGTTACTTGTAACCTTGGTAGAAACAACTGATAAGGAGTTTATATTAATGCTAATGTTGTGGTGTCAGCAGTTCAGTCAGTTATAGAGAAGTTTATTTGGAACATCATCTCAACTGGAAAATAAACTAAATTGTATGTGGGCGCTTATCTGCTTAGCCTCTCCTTCTCAATGCTCAATATCACCTAAATAAACTGAAAGTAGTTTGTTTAACATTACTTTAACATTTTTTGGCAGGAGATGATAAAAAGCAAGTACATGCAGGGTGCTTTTAATAACCTTGAAAAGCAGTGAAGGCCAAATCAATCATCTAGGTAACATACCACAGCATTAAGAAAAACACTGTCAATGTATTTCAGAAGTTCACCATTACGGCTAACCGACCACTACGGCTAATTAAAATAGTATTTTGTTACAATTTAAATAATACTTTACTCTTCAATTTGATGTTTTTTTTACCTTGCAATGATACCAGTATAAATAGATAATAGCATTATGGCTTGTCCTGTCTGTGCAACCTTTTTTATGTGACTGGTACTGCCAGAACAGAGGTCTGCCTAAGGCTGACAATTACAGCAATTGTATGTCCTTTTTCTTTCCATCATCTGTTCAGCTGGCAGTGTAAATAGTTTAATCTCTTTCCAAACCATTGTCTAAGTCGATTAAGCGCTGATCCTTGATTGCAAAGCAGGCTCCATCTGAACCTGTGACAACCTACGCATAAGATGTACTGCCTACTATAGTCTCAAAATGACTCATGACATTGATACTGATGGCCAAGTGATCTGTTGACTAACGGCCATCTCACACCAAGCAGTCGTGAAAACACTTGCCATAACACCAACTAAGTGAGTCAGCTCAAACTGCCTGTATTGAACCAAAACATGCAGAGTAAATCACATCCTGTTAAGCCTAGCCTGTCGTTTTGGTGTTGTTTTCTGGTGCAGGATGGAAGATGAAAAAGGCAAATCTGCATTGTTACTGTCAGCCAAAACCAAAAAAGCAACACAAACTGATCTAACCGCTACACCACACTTGCAGCAGCAAGGTAAGCTAAACAGCCAACTAGGATGACCTTCCAACCAACCAGAAGAGGTCGGAGGGTGTCAACAGTACAGCATCCCAACATCACAGGTACTGTTGGCTTGGTAAAAGCCAGACTTGGTAGTAATTATCAGAAAAAATTCAGTATAATATACAGTCAAGTAAGTTTTTTAAATAAAGTGTGGGTATACTTACAATCGTGCATCTTTCAGACTGATCATTCTCTTCATTGTGGCAAACTTCCTTGTCTTCTTTTGTTTACCCTGCCGTGAACAATAAGTAAAGTTGGTGATGTGCAAACAATTCAATTTCAAACTAACGTTAAAGTTAACAATCGGGATTGGATCAGGGTTATTCCATATCCATGTCTACGTTTATAAAATGCAATGCAACCATTCTGGGCTCAAGAGTATAACGTTGCTAACTGTATAAGATCTAAGACTAACGTTAATTGTATTGACGCCCATGAATTTTCACACCAAGACCCCAAACTGGGGGTTTCTCCAGTTGCTTCAATGTTAACAGTGTTTGATTGAATTAGTTGGTTTGGGGTCCATTTTGATTTGAATTAGCCCCCTTTTGCATGAGCTAACGTTATTTTTGTTATGGTTAATTGTTGCTTATCTGCCATGTTAAGACTAAGGTTACTGTGCGTTTCCCAAAAGCGTCGTTTCTAACCAAGTAAGCAAACTTTGTTGGTTGCAATGATGCTTTTGGGAAACGCACCCCAGGTTAGGTTAACATACATGAACCAAAACTTGTCGGCTCAATGTATGCACGTTAGGCCTAAAAGAATGTACGAAATCACTACTAACGTTTCCTGAATGTTAAAAAGTTTACTCGATTTCTGATAAATACTGGGCAACATTCTTTCACTCTATTTTTAAAGTCCGCTATGGCATTCAATTGTTGTTGAACAAATAATAGACATTTAGCCTACCATTTTTGTCTAGGAGCCGGCGTGTTTCCGTGTTGACTCGTTCTGTCGGCGTGTTGCTGTGGTCGCCTTCTTCACGTGACACCAAGAAACAACATTCAGGTTTTTGCCTGAGGCTGCCACCCAGTGGTCTGGAGTGTTGAGATCACTGGTCATATACAGTCATTTCATGTTATAAATAAATTGCAACAATTCTTAGTATCATTTTCTTTAACTTTTTGCTTATTACTTGTTTAATTGATCATTAGACAAAGAGAGAAAGATGTGTTAAAAAAAAGAAATCTAGTCACAACAAGTTTCACTTGCAGCATACTGTTGTAGTTCTTGTTTCGTGACCGCAGTAAGGCTGAATACAAATGTAGAGATAGTGGTGAAATATATTTTGAGGAAGGATTTCAGGGAAAGAGTGTGGCTTCCTTTAAATAAAACTTTCTTCTAATAGCCTAAAAAAGAACTAAAAGTAGAACTCGTGCCTGAAAACTCTCCTTAACAGAAGTCACGGTAAAACAAAAAAAAAAATATGCATAGGGCCTAACTCACTCACGGTGAGTTTTGTCCACTCACTCTGCTCTGTTCACCAGAAACCTCGTGGATTTTATAACATTCTGTCCCGGCTAATGATACTATTATTCTTTCTTTTTTCTTCTTTTTTTTGGCTAGTTTTTTCTTCTTTTTTTTGCTTAGTTTGGCTGCCGAAATTAAAAGCCTTCAAATGAACGACCACACATCTTCAACTGTGGGTGGCAGCAATACAAATTAGACAGGTCACTTTGCCGGAAGTGTAGAATGAGAAATTTGTGATCTGACGTGCTCTGAACATAGTTCGATTGTCTGTCAATAACTGGTAAATGTCGTGGTAAGCATTATTTCCTCTTCAAGAAACTACTGTGTTTTGACGTTTATACGCATGTGATATTGTGCATAATGGGGAGTATCTCATCGATGCATGCCGCATTCATAACGTTAGTCAGCTAAGGTGAACGTTAACCCTAAAGTGCATGTTAGCATCATAGCCAACAATCAACATTGACATTGATAACATTAGCTTCTAATAAAGGTGTCCTCTAATATTCAGACTAACACAGACATTGCGGGCTTTGTGGGTGACATTATTGTTTGGGTAATGTTGATGGCTAAATAAGGTGTTTTCTAATGTTAGCGTTTTGCCCGGAGCCCTGGCGTCATGTTTGTTCCCTTTTTATATTGACGTTTAGGTAACGGTAGCGTTTGGTAACGCTGGATGCCCCCAAAAATATATAATATAGTGTGGTGTATTGCTAGATTCATGTGTGTCTGTTTGTGTCAGTGGTAGTAGTGGATAACGTTGTTTGCGGTCGGAGAATGTGGTACTGTTGCTAGTGAAGTTATTTGCATAGGTGATTTGTGGAGTAGATTGTCACCCGATGTGGTTGTACACTGTGCCGTTCTAACGTTAACGTTAAGTGGTTGCGGATTCCCCTGCAGCTCTCGTCTTTAGTGGCGGAGCTTCGCTTTAGTTAAAATTAGTGTCTAATTGTATTTTAGATATAACAATGAACACTGTGTTTTTTTTATCACTGGGTTTTTTTTTTAATCAGATTCAACTGAGCGCCACCAGACACACTTGAACCCAAAAAACATGACCAAGACAACCAGCTGAGAATTTTAGTTATTCTCTTTTGAGACATTAAGAGGAGTGTGGGCTGAGAAGACTGGAGGCCAGAGTTCAGACTGAAGATGGTCTCATGGACCGACGTTTTGTGCTGACCTTCATCTTCTGCTCTGTGTCCTGGGTGTTCTTCTGGGAAGTGCGCTGGAAGAAAACAAAGGGAACTCAGATTGAAGAATGGCTCCAAAAGCATCGCTTGTCTGAGTACAAGCAGTTATTCGAGGGTACGTACATGGCTTGAACGATGTGATGAGATACCACGTTGGCACATATTAATGCGTATATTGCACACCAATAACATTTCATCCAACTCTAGCGCCCACATGGCTTGTTGGCAGTGGCATAGGCCTACTTCACTTTCATTACCTCAGTGTAAGGCAGGTTGATAACATTATGTAATACTTTAATTGACCCCTGCTGCCCACTGTGCTGTTTCCTGTTTGGATTTGGTGGAGTAGAGGAAGTTTTCTTGGTCTGTGTTTGCTTCTCTTCAGAGCCTTTAGGAACCTGTCTATTCAGTGCACATATCTGATGAATTACAAAATGGACCCCTCCATATGGTGGGCCAGTTGGTTAGTTAGATATGAGCTATTAATTATATTCACAAAAAAAGTGCCAGGGTACCTTGTTATATTGTAATATTTGTGGATCCAACATTACCTGTGATATGTGGATTGTATCAGCCCTTCATGTTGCATGCTAGGTAAGATTTATTTATTTATTTCATTTGGAAAATTCAGAATGGATTTTTGTTTGCATTTTGCTTCCTGGTTAAAATATGTAAAGATCAGGAGGTGAGAAACCAATAACTAATAACAAATAACTATTTCCTACAGTTTTACATTTACATTATGCATTTAGCAGACACTTGTATCCAAATTGACTTTTTGTCAATTACTTTATGGTGTGTCTCTTTTAAGACAACTTGGAGTTAAGTGCCTTGCTCAAGGGCATAGCATTGGTAGCCAGGATTCAAACCTACAGTTTCCAAGCTACTAGCCACACTATGCCACCACCAATATTTTCTGACAATATTGTGAGATCTCTTTCATATATACAAATACAAACTCTTTTTATGTCATTCTATTTACATTAGTGTTCTGTATTGTCTTTGTGTCCTTGACTGCAAAATTACCCGCATACTGCGTTGAGCTTTTGTCTTAAACATTGAACTCACAAAGGGCTTTATGCTACCATAGTAACAAGGACAGTTTTGTGATTCAGTGTGCAGTGAATGATTCACCATATTTATAGTAGTGTTTCTGCTCTTTCTGGTATTAGCCATCCTTAGAACCGTTGTTGTTTTTCATACAGGTTACACATTTGAATACTTTATTGTTTATACTGTAAATTTATTTGATTTAGTGTTTGTGTGTGTATGTTTGTAGATGTGCAGACACTGGAGGAGCTGAGCTTGAGTGTATTAGCAAGACTAGAGGAGGTTGTGCATGAACAGCGACACTGGCGGGATATCTCTGAAGCCCACATCCAGCTCCTCAGAGACTTTGCCTTTCAGGAGTGGCTCAGCTCCCAGAGTTTGGAGCACTACTACCACACGTGAGTACAGGCCTCGAACAAACTGGGGAGGGTGGTCCCAAGAAGGTGTTTAAAGATGCCATTATGCTTCCCCTACTCATTTACTACATAGCTTTCTACCTTTCGTAATTCTCTTTGTGCTTTTCTACCTGTCGTGACACTCTTTGTGCTTTCTCTGTGAAATTGTTGGGATAGTTTCATTATTGCAAATTTCTCCCTAAAGTCTCTTGTAGATGTTAAAGAAGACCCTGAAGTTCTCACACTGAACTAAAGCCATCCGATTACTCTATTAGCAGGGTTGTTATTCCCCCCCCCCCGGCCCCACTTTGTTCAAGATGCAATGCACTAGGAAGTTTTGCGTGCTGCTGATAAGCGTACTGCTGTATCTTCTGCTTTCATCACTTAAAGTTGACCCAAAATACTAGTGCTGTGGTTTCACTGGGGTTATGGTCTGTATGTGGTTTAGTTTTGGTAGTACTCATCTAGCACTCACTGAAGATGCACAGAAGATGCACTAAAAGGGAGTGTTTTGAACAATAGTGCTGGCACACTCGTGTTGATACTTAAAACAATTCTATCATCCCAGCAGAAGAGTTGGAACCGGTTTCGTAGTCCCTTGGCCAAAAGACCTCGCCCTATGTGTCATCACCTCTAGGGTACATAATACATAAGGTAAAAAATGAGTTTGGAATCCAGAGAATGCTCAAATCGAATCATTTTTCTATGTGATTAGCCTGGGAACAAGACCAATGTGAAAAGACAGATGTTCTGTATAGGACAGTTAGAGCCACTGGAATACTCTCTGGTAATCATTTCTTTTGGAAGGATGTTTAAGTGTTATCAAGTTATCTTTAAGCTTCATGGTGTTTGCTTTGTACTTCATACATGTATGTAAGATAATGTAACAGTGTGAGTCTCTTTGGACAAAATCTTCTTGTTTCCGTAAATAGCTATGTGTACTTAATGCTATGTTGTTTATATACATTTGTTTGTTTCATTTTATAATGGCTTGAGCTGAGTAGAAGTGACTGAGTAGAAGCTTAGATTTCATTTCTCTTTTGTGTACTAGTTTCAGGTCGCATTCGCAGTACAGCTTGGTTTCAACTGACATAGGCGTTTTCACAAGATGCCCATATATAAATGGGATATAAATGGGTAATATATTAGGGTTAAAATTTGTGTTTAGGAAGGACGAGGGCTTTCTACTTTCAATATTGTTGGCATGACTGCAGGATATGTTGTTGGTCCACCCCTAGAGGGCGCCTCAGGGCTTTCTGCTTGTTGTCAGTCCAATGACTTTCAGCCGTAATATCTGCATCGCCGTGGGGGTCATTGCTGTAGTGAGCATTCTTTGGAGGAGGGGAGTCACAGTGTAGCACGATGTGCACTGCAGTGCTGCATTGGCACATAACGTATAGTCCCCTAAAGCCACCACATCCTTCCTCCATCACAACGATTATCTCCATATTGCAGTAGAAGCATGGCTCTACGGGGGTAAATACAGAGGAGCTTTTGAAGAACGCTAACAGGAAGCAAAAGAATCTGTCCAGTGACCTTTGTTGTTCATGATGACGAATGTCATTATGAGTGAATGATTGCATTTACATTCAAAGCTGAGCATGAGTTTTTAAAAGTGCCGTGGACCTTCTCCATGTCGGGAGGCTCAAATCGAGCAAGATGATTTTATGCTGATTACAATGATAATAGTTTTCATCTAATTAATTTAATGGTTTTCATGTTATTTTCAAATGGATGGTTTGTGGTCATTTGAAGGACATGTGAAGCCTGTTTCAATCCTGTGGTGCTATGCTGCCTGGAATGTGTGAAGGATAATGTATTATCCTCCATCATTGTTGGAAAATATTTCCTGATAGGACAAACAGGCAAATGCTAAAGGCAATTGGAGTTAAAAGCAAAGCCTTCTTCTTGTAGTTCAAGTAGAACTATAGATTTATAGATTGGTTAGATTGATACAGTAGATTGGATTGACTGGATATTTTCATTAATTCATTCATTGAGTCACTGATTCATTACTATCCATCAGGAAATCCTTATCCATCAGGAAATCCTTATCATTTTAAACATATGGTATACATATATTAAATATATACATTATACAAATACAAATCCTATCAGGCTATACGTTCCATTTATGGTACTTACTAGTTGGCGTGGGTGCAGTGTAGAATGTGCGGGAGGATGCTATGGTAACCCTAGTGCACAGTGTACAGATTCTGTTCCAAGCATTGTACTGTTGGTAAAGCAACACACTTTTGAACGTTTCTGTCATTCAAATGATATTATTTCCAAAGAAATTTTAGTAGTTTTTGGTCACGTGAATACAAACCTCCACTTGTTTCATTTCCTCCAGTCATCCAGGACATGCGCTGTACAGCTCTTTGTTCAGGGCTGGAACTGTACAATGTGCATGAGAGAAAAACTTTCACATTGCTGACTACAGATTTGATGAGGGGGTCTTAGGCATGCTGCCACCAATATGCAAAATTGGTGATTGCATTTAAAGGAGAAATCTGTTGTTAATCAACCCATAACCATGTAGTTCAAGGTCACAGAGCCTCAGAAAAATAAAGAACATCTTATGCAGACTGACTGTCTTTAAATGTCCATATATGGTAAAAAGTTGTGTCACTTTTGTATTATGGTTAGTTGGAGACCACGTGTTACTTTTTAAAAAAATTGCTCTTAGACAAAGCTCTTTCAGCCCACAGGTACTCACCCCATATCTATGTAACTGTCTTATAAGTGTTTCTTTCCTTTTTTAAAATTTGACATATTTTATATATATTAACAAATGGTAAATTAGTAATGGGTGTAAATCATCCATCTATTTGTCTGTGTGTCTAGGCTGAAAACACTGGGTTGCACCAACTTGGATGATTTGGCCCAGTTTGACAGCCAGCTTCAGCTGTCTCTGGCTGCGTGGGGCTACTATTACGAGGACTACATCAAGCTGTCCACTGGAGTGAAAGTCCTCCAAGCCAGTAGGAGTCATCGCGATCAGGACTACGAGTTTCAGCTCGTCCGCAACCTTGCTGAAAGGCGCCTCCGCGAAAAGTGGTCCTTTGGTAAGTGTACACGCTGATGGGCCGCTTCTTTGAGCCAGTGTGTTAGTAGAATGGAGACAACTTTATCTTACACAATCTTAACTTGCTCTTTAGTATTTTACATGGTGCTGTAGATTGATTGACATATGTTTCAGTCACAAAATCCGGCCAAGATTTAGTTGAAAGCATTTTAATTCAGTGTGTTGCTTATTTGTGTCATTTGAAAAATGCCTTCCAACAGTTAATGTAATGTTAGTTGTTGTCAGTCAATGCTGAAATCGACAGAGCTTATGGTTTATGACATGCTGCCTTTTTCTCTTACAGTGGGAGTTTAGATATAAAATAGTGAACTGTGCATTTCCTTCCTCTTTGCAGCAGGAGCAGTTATATTTGGCTGTACTGTGGCACTGTGCTTTCTTATCCGAGACCTCATGTTTTACGTGATTGGTGAGTCCACAAGCTTTGTGCATTGAAATATCCGTCTCCATAATGTCAAAATATAGTTTTGGGCTTTTTACCGATATTGGGATGGGATATTGAAGAGAGACGGGTAGAAAGTAGGAGAGAGATGGGCTGGAATTGGGAAATGATTACAGCTCTTAACTCGAACCCCCGAAGGGACCTAGCCGTTTATGGTACATGTACAGTTGTAGCCAGCTGCGCCGCAGTGACCTCTCTGTGCCTCTTCATGATTGGTGAACCCTTTTTCTTCCAGGTGGAATAACTGTGTCCATCATCGCATTCGTCTTCACCATAAAATTCCTGTGCGAGCTTGCCGCACGGGTCGTCAGCTTTCTCCAGAATGAGGACCCAGGGCGCCGTGGCGATCGTAGCATCTACGATTATGTGCGGGGCAACTACCTTGACCCGCGCTCCTGCAAGGTATCGTGGGATTGGAAGGAGCCGCAGGAAGTGGGTCAGACCATGACTTTCCGTGTGCAGGTGGGAGTTTTCTCTGTGATTTATTTTGTCCATTTAAGAAATCATGTTTGAAGACTGGAAGATTTAACATACAAAAGAACATCCAGTTGGTATTTTCTTTATTCGTCATTTTGTGTGAAGGTGATTTTATTTTATTAAAGATTAATGATGAGGCATTACATCTCAGACAGACCTACTCTATTAAGGTATATTATTAACTCCTCTTTAGCTGTTTTATAAAAATGGACAACCATTTCCTGCTCACCGTCCGGTTGGCTTGCGGGTGAACATCACCCACATGGAGTTGGCACTGGACATCCCAGTCACCCAGGAAGTGCTGCAAGAGCCTGAGGCCAACGTTGTCAAAGTGGCTTTCACTGTGCGCAAAGCTGGCCGCTATGAGATTGCTGTGAAGCTGGGGGGTCTTAATGTGGCATATAGCCCCTACTACAAGATTTTTCAACCAGGTAAGGCCATTTGGACACTGGGGTTGCTTAATTAATTATGCAGTTTATGTATGTCTTACATTAGTCATTTAAGGTCTAAGTTGGCCCTATTATAAATTATGAAATTTTACCGCTGCTGCATGTTGCTGCGGTCTGAATATTGTGCAACAGTATGTGTATATATATATATGTAGTATATGTTGTGTGTGCAGCAACTGTAAGCTGCTGGGACCTTGAACTTCCCCTTGGGAATCAATAAAGTATCTATCTATCTATCTATCTATCTATCTATCTATCTAATAAGAGTAAATGTAATACTATGTTCAGGATGATTTTTAGCTTAATGTATGCCATGAAAATGTGGGGCATCAGTGAAAACCTTTTAAAGACAGACGTTCGTATCAGTTGTGTTAATAAGTTGTTTGTGTTTGCTCAGGAAATGTGGTGCCGTCCAAAACAAAGATTGCCTACCATTTCTCTACACTGGTGCTAACGTATGGCCAGCAGCACACTCTGCAGATTGAGCCCCGAGATGAATATGGCAACCCCACCAGCAACTCTGCATCTCTCATTGACGAAGCCAACTATAGCGTCCACATGCACCCGGTAAGACAAAATCTGCAGATCAAATATGTCGCTATGAAGTATGAAACCATAATCATATCTGACAAAAATGTGTCAAATGTACAGATACGTCAAAGCAATAGTCAATGGTATCTCCAAACCTAGCCCTGTTGTTCAGCACTTGATTTGCAGAGTGCTGTCAGTAGTAAGAGAATTTGGAGCAACATGAACAGAATAGCGGGGTAGCAGTTAACACAAATTGGATGGGGCTTTGTTCACTCTGTTTTATTTCCCATAGTGCCATTCTGTTAGTGTAGGTTGCAGTGGGTTCAAGGTAGGTGCTAAAGAGCTTGTGAAGTTGGGTGAGTTAAGCAAGAGGCAGCAGTGAACCTTCTAGAAGAGTAAAGCCTGGAGTCTGTATTCTCTGTGATCTTTTTACAAAATAAAGCCAGTGGGGACAGTTTTATCCCTTTCTCGGGATTACCTTTTTTCCACCTTCTTGGAAAACCCCTAGCTTTGCAATTTAAAGTATAAATTGCACTAAATTTTTTCGTTCCTCTTTCCACCGACAGCACTCTGCGAGTTTGAACAACAGTGAAGGAAGCACTCTGGACTATTATTTGGATGGTGATAGTTTAATGATGCTGTTTCTGTTCAGACTGTCATGCTCTTGCGTGTGTCTCTACTCCTCCCTCTTCACCCCTGTGTAGTTGGGAACAACGGACGACAACTGCGAGGAAGAGTACTATAGCAAGTCGGTCTCGTCCAATAAGCAGCTTTGCCAGGTGCTCCTGCGTCTCACCCTGAGAAGACTGGGCTGCTTCCGCGCACGCATCTCCTACAAAGACCAGCCGCTCAGCAACGGAGAATTTGACATTATTGTACTCAGTGGTAAGGGTCTGTTTGGTTCTGACAACGTGGCCCATTTAAAGATCCCTCTCCCCCCTGTGGGTTGTTGTAGTATTGTTGTTGTTGTTGTTGTTGTTTTAGTATTTATATAAATTGATTTGTATTTAGTTTGGAAATAGTCTTTTATTCAAATGCATATAGACTATGAGTAAATTAATAAATGAGCTTTCATTCGATCAGCATCAGTTACAAATTCAAAAACAACACAAATGAAAAATGCATGTAGGTATTTACTCCTGTTCTTTCTCCTATTGCCACCGCCCCTGGCACACTCATACAGAAAACGAGAAGAACTGTGTGGAGAAGAACGTGTCCACCCCAGGCATCAGTATCTATTTTGAGGCTTACCTCTACGGCACAGGCAACTACAGCAGCTCCCACTGCCAGTTCCCTGCTTCCTCCCTGCTCGCGCCTCAGAGACGGCCCTCCATGGGCGAGGAGGACGATGACCACGACTCACCGGTGGAGGGCCAGCCGGAGAAGTTCAAGAAACCGAAAAAGGTGTACTGCTACATATCGCCAAAGGTACACCTTTTCGCCTTTAATGTGATAGGATGGACAGGAAATGGGTGGGAGAGAAGGACGGGGTGTGATTGGAAATGTCATTTTATTTGGGTCACTTTTTCCAAAATAAGGCAATACAAAATATGCAATGGTGTGTGAAAATATCAAAACTGCACTGCAAATTACCATAGAATTCTGAGATGGAATTCTAAGGGAATTTGAATTGAGATTGCAAACAGAATGCAGAATTGAAACTGAAAATTTAATGCAAAGGATCTAAAATGAAATTGTATTTCATTTGATTCCATTAATTTGAAAACCTGACATGAATCCATACAGTGTACTATACATTAGAAAATTTTGACTTTGTAGACTCTACTTTTCTGTTTCTCTTGCAGCAACTCTCAGTCAAAGAGTTCTACCTGAAGATTATCCCATGGCGCCTTTTCACATTCCGTGTGTGCCCAGGAACAAAGGTAATTTTATTATGGCCTAGGTAAGATGCATTGATAGCGAAAACAAATACTGATAATTTAAGTCATTAATTTAACTAATTAATAGCCTTCATAAAAGCAGTACTGTGGATCGGATGTCTTGTTTTATGATCATTTGTTTGTTTGTTTGCCTGTCTGTCTGTCTGTCTGTCTGTCTTTGTTGCTTTGTGGCAATCCAATTAGTTCACCTATTATGGCCCTGACCCTGTCCACAAATACTTGACGTTGGTGGTGGATGACGGCATCCAGCCCCCTGTGGAGCTCAGCTGTAAAGACAGGAACATAATGGCGGCCACCTTCATCCGTTTCCTGCACAAGAACATTGGTGAGGATCACTGTACAGAAGTTGAGAGGCCTGCCAAGAAAGTCTAGACTGTGCATTTGTTAGCTTTCTAGCAAACATGCTTGTTACTTAATTTGAGGTTTAGACTAGCTAATATTAAAGGTTCCATCACAGTCTTGGTATTTAGACTGTAGGACAAAAGATAGTCGCAGTGCTGTCAAAAAATAAGACCCCAGAAATATATTTTTCAAATATACATGTTTTACATATTAATGTATAGATGTAGATGATAGAACTTTATATATATATGTGTATATATTTTTAATTTATTTTATTTCCCAGTGTCATTATTTATTTATTTAAAATGTTGTTTTTTTTTTTTTCTTCTAAAAATACAACAGGTGGTTCTGAAACCTTTCAAGACAAAGTGAGCTTCTTCCAGCGTGAGCTTAGACACTTGCACTCCAAACGACCTCGCACCAAGACCTGCTTGAAGATAGCACGCCCAACTATCCTGGATTCTGTAAGTTGGTTCTGTAGGTTTTTAGTCTATGTAAGTCTAAGTATGGTGACTGACAAAATTCAAACATAACTGAAGAAAAGTCCTCTCCTCCCTCCACAGTCTCTGAAGGCCACACGCAATTTCTCGGTGTCTGACTGGAGTAAGAATTTTGAGGTTGTTTTCCTGGAAGAAGAAGGTTTGTGAACATCACTAACGTCATCGCTTGTCACTCTCTCTGTCAGTGATGGTTAGAAGGTCTTTATTGTACATGCTTGAAAGTTACCGCATTCAGAACAACACTTTACAGTTAGATAAACACACACATTTGAACATCCTCATTCCCGCAACAATGCATAGAACAACCTTGTGTGCTCTAACTTACTGTGTGTGTGTGTGTGTGTGTGTGTGTGTGTTTGTTTTTTTTACTCTTTCAGCCCTTGACTGGGGAGGTCCTCGGCGGGAATGGTTTGAACTGATCTGCAAAAGTCTTTTTGACACCAACAATCAGCTTTTCACCCGCTTCAGTGATAACAACCAGGGACTGGTAATATTAGTTTTTACACCCCATATCTATATCTATTCTGGCTAACTCCAGCAATAAAAGTACATATTCCTAAGAAAGATCTATCAATTCTACAGATGTATAAAAAAAACACTGTAAAATTCAGGAAAACAAATAATTTTCTCCTGACGTTTAACTTTACTAGGTCCATCCGAATGCTGAGCGTCCAGCCCACCTCCGTCTGAAGGTGTATGAGTTTGCAGGACGAGTGGTCGGGAAGTGCTTGTATGAGTCAGCGCTGGGCGGAGCCTACAAGCAGCTGGTGCGCGCCCGCTTCACGCGCTCTTTCCTCGCGCAGATTATTGGCCTGCGCATGAACTACAAGGTGCGAGCATGGCCGTTGTGTTTCTCTGTCTACACTCTCAAGTCATGACCTTTCTACGCTCTCTGTCATGACCAGTTTTTTGTCTCTCTCTTTTCTTTTTTTTTTTGACGAGCCATCTTGACGGCTTGTTTTCAAAACCTCTGACCCATGTTTGCTTGCGCAGTACTTTGAAACGGATGACCAAGAGTTCTACAAGACAAAGGTCTGCTTCATCCTGAACAACGACGTGAGCGAGATGGACCTGGTGTTCGCTGAAGAGAGGTACAATAAGTCGGGCCAGCTGGAGAAGGTAACAACCCCTATCTCTGACCTCACCTATAAAGCGCACAGTCAGCAAAATTACTAGCTCTGTTGTTTAATAGCAAATTATCACTAACTCTGCAGTTTAATAGCGTATTACCGGTAATTGATGCTAGAGACAGTGAGGCTGTTACTAATAAAGAGCCCATTCAAGTGTGTGTGTGTGTGTGTGTGTGTGTGTGTGTGTGTTTGCACTCCCCTACTAATGTGTCATAATCTGTTTGTTGTAGTTGTGTTTTGTTTTTCGTGGACTTTTTTGATCTGGCTTTACCTTTGCACTCTTAGGTGGTAGAGCTGATTTCAGGTGGTTCTCAGATTGCCGTCACCAATGAGAACAAGATCCATTACCTAAACCTGCTGGCCCAGTACCGACTGGCTAGTCAGGTAAGGGATGAGGTGGAGCACTTTCTCAAGGGTGAGTACCAGAGACACAGCTTTCAAATAATCAATCATAGAAAAGCAAAAAAATACAAATAATAATCTATGTTAAAGGAATAAATATGCTAATTTTACAAAGGTTTTACAAAAACAGAGCCAACAAACCAAACAAAATGTGCAGAGTTTAGTCTAGCAAAGCATGGCAGGGTTTATTTATATAGCACATTTCAGACACAAAGGAATTTCACTGTGCTGTAATGCAAAATACAGCACATGAAAGAAACAAGCACATTCCAGCTGTCATTTGCAGTGTACAGTATGGCTAAAGCATCTGATCAGGCTGATCAGGCTGATCAGGTTTCTAAAAAGCAGTGGATCATGCACATAAGCTGGAGTGTTGTGATGATGTCCTTTAATAATTTGGGTAATGATCAGAGAACCTTAAGATGATCTTATAATCTACATACACTTAAGCTGCTTTGGGCAAACCTGGCTCGGTCTGGACCTACCAGTCCTAGTAGTCTAAAAACAATATTTCTTTACAGGTTTAAATGAACTAGTGCCGGAGAACCTTCTAGCCATATTTGATGAAAATGAGTTGGAGGTTTGTTCGTTTTTAATTATTATTATGTGCATCTCGGCTATTAAAATTATTAATTTATCACAAATATACAGGCATTTTTAAGCATTGTTTAATGTGTGTGTGGATGGGTAGTTGCTGATGTGTGGTACAGGTGACATTAATGTCCAGGACTTCAAAGCCCATGCTGTGATTGTTGGTGGCTCTTGGCACTTCAGAGAAAAGGTAGGTGGCGGCTTTGTTCTTCTGATGAATCTCAGAATGCATCAAGACCAGGTTTCCTAATTAACAATAATCAACCAATCAGTCAGTCAGTAGCCTTGTTGTTCGGGCTCACTGAGTGTGATCTTTAGAAAAAAGAACCAGAAAATTCAATGGAACATGGACCAAATAGCAAACATAGTAGACAGGCAATGTTAAACAGGGTGTTGAGAAATAAACTAAATTGACTTTCTGCCATTCTGAAGTAAGACTGTGTGTGTGTGTGTGTGTGTGTGTGTGTGTGTGTGTGTTTGTGTTCAGGTAATGAAGTGGTTCTGGGCAGTGGTGTCCTCATTCACGCAGGAGGAGTTGGCCAGGCTCCTGCAGTTCACCACCGGCTCCTCCCAGCTGCCTCCGGGGGGGTTCAACACACTGTGCCCGTCCTTCCAGATCATCGCAGCGCCCACACACAGCACACTGCCCACAGCACACACCTGGTGAGTCTATGTGACCCTCTTACACCATACACACACACACAGACTCATATTTTTTTCTCTCTTCTTCTCACTTACAAGTATACATAAGTTCATTTATACTGACAATCAGTCTAAACGTGGCGTAATGACTGCAAGTGCTGATGGTGTTTTTAAATGAATTTTTTTTTTTTTTTTTTTTTTTTTTGTAAGAAGAAATCCATCATAATAGTGTAGTTGTTCATGGATATCCTCATGGGTGTGATTTGGCCACGTCTATATTGTGTTTGTGCACATGCCCGCATGCTTGTCTGTATGTCAGGCGCCAAGCTTCAAATTCACATTACTCCATTAAGGCGTTTTCTCTGGAAAGTACTGACAGATGTGCTGTTAGGAAAATGCACAAGTGGTTATTAGCTGTAAAGTCTCAAATAGTATATCTGGGAATATCCTCACTTCTAGTGACCCATAGAATGCGCCTCATTAGAAATTGCTAAATAGTTTGCCTGGACCTCACTGTTGCATATGCACAATGCTTAGTATGCCGATTCAACCCAGTGGAGTAAAGGGGCCATACTATAATCGACTTCCGGCTAGCTGCTTCCTTACCTCTTGACGGTGTCTTTTTCGTTTTCGTCTTTGTGTTGTTCTAGTTTTAACCAGCTGTGCCTCCCCACCTATGATTCCTACGAGGAGCTGCACAAGCTGTTGAAGCTGGCCATCAGTGAGGGGAGCGAGGGCTTTGGGATGTTGTGACCCCACCCCGCCCACCCCGCCCCACTGTGTCTTTCATGCCATCCAGGGCGTGACCGATCAAATCCAGGAGGCAGACGGACCACCTCCACACACGTAACCAATAGACTATATGGCTCCTGTATTCCAATGAGCTCCAAGTACCAGTATCAGAGGAGGTTGCAGGATATCTGGAGGATGTTTCCAGAAGCTTTGTGGCCCTGCCGATAACAAAACAAGAAAATATAATGTATGTATAATGTAAAAAGATAATACTGATAATGCTGTTTTCTTCCTTTTTTTTATACTTACTATGACAAAAAAAAACTAAAAGCAGTGGCCCAGCTAGAGTTTTATTGTAGTTGCTTAAAGAAGGGTTAGGGTTCGTTAGGATTTAGAAGCTTAGCTAGAGAGTAGTGATGAAGTGATTAGCCATTGTAACGCTGGAGACTTTTAATACAGAGTAGCAGCCTCCGAAAGGTGTGGCAAGGCCACACGTCCATAGCACTTTTGCCTTAACTGATCAGGTAAGGGTGTGTGTGTGTGTGCGCGTGTGCGCGCATGTATATTGTTATGTAAATCCATTGTATATGTTGTATGTATAATGTCATTATCTTCGAGGAATCTGTGATTTTTGTGTCTGTGCTCTCAGTGAGGGATAAACCTTGTTTTTTTTTTTTTGTTTGTTTTTTGTTGTTTTGTTTTTGCTCTTAATGGCGACTTGCACAACCAACCACATTTCCTTGGGGTGGATAAATGCAAGTAACGTCCATCTGTGGAAAATTGAGCTGCTGAGCTTTGCTGTAGAGAGCAGCTGTCAAACCGAAGGCTAAATATGCACTGCTTCTATGGCTTAATCCATGAGAATGCAATTTTTTGTTTATTTAAAGTTTTTATTGACTGTTTTGTTTTAGTGGTCTGCCTTATTTAATTTGAACATGGTCCCGTTTGTGGTCTATGGTCATGGTCTTGTTTCACGTTCCTGTTAAGGCATAACGGTGTATTGCACAAGTCTGAGATGAGGTGGGTAAGTGAGACTGTATGGAGGACAATGGGAAAATTGCTGAAAAAACTCCAGGTGTGTATTCCAGCTTTGGTTAAGTCTGCCTGCTTGGTTTAGTGGAGAGAGTAAGGACTTCAGTTATCCAAAGTTTGTCACTTAACCACGTACTTGGAAATACCCCACGGCTCATCTCCAGGTCTGTGCTGAGCATCTATGCAGCTCCGCCAGGGACCCAATTGTCTTTTTCAGACAAAGCATTTGGCCACTGGAGTTGCCGTAAAAACGTAAACGAAATGACTTAAGGATTTAAAGGGTCTTCTGTGAATTGCTTTCTTTTGTACTGCATTGATTGTTTTGGGTTTTTTTGGTATATTTATTGCAGCGACGCTTGGGAATATACCTGTGTGTGTTAACCCATGTGTACCTCATCCATGTTCACATTGGGAGCCTAAAGCCAATTGAATGTGTGTTGTTTTTGTCTCTTTTTTTATTTACCTGCTTTAATTGCTTTAAGGACTTATTGGGGTATTTTTGTGGTTCTCCATTTGAGATGGTGTTTTATTTCATTCAAAGGTTTAAAAAGGACAACTGGGTTATTTATGAATGAATTATTTATAAATACATTCTGAAAATGTCATATGAGAAAAACGCTCACTAGTCCAAAGGTTGTATGTTCACATTCCATAGTAAGGGTTCTTTAGAATCTGTTAAGCTGAATTTTTTTTTTCAGTCTGCTTAATGTGAAACTTCTGATTTAAGAACAGTGTGGTCCACAGTTTCTGTGATATAGTAACCCAAAGGAATTGACCACTATGGGATTTCTCTTCTCGTAACACATCTCTGATAATGAGTTTGACTTATCACCTTTCCTTTAACCTTTCACCTCAACAAACTATGTTGGGTATTGCTTATTTTGACTGTGTAAAAAAAAGCAACAAGGCCTTCTGGACTGCCGTGTGAAAATTCGCCAGTATTTAAATTCCCCGCTTCAAAATTGTTGTTAATTAGTTATGCAAGTTGGATTGAAGTTGATTGGTGGGTTCAACAGCAGAAGCCAGTTAAGAGGCCTTCTGTGTGTGTGTGTGTGTGTGTGTGTGTGTGTGGTGAGTGAGTGAGTGAGTGTGCAGCCTACTCCTTGGGGGTGTGTTCACCTTAATAGCACTTGCCTGCTCTTTTAATTTGTTGGAGGAAGGTGTTGAAATTCACCCAAACACTGAATTTCTTTACGGACACGAGGATCCAGCCGTCCTATGACATTAAAAAAAAAGAAAAATCTTCCTCAGTTATGCCATTGTTTGTAATGAGTGATATGCTTTGAGTTTCTCAAATCAAAGTTTTGACATTTTAAATTCTGAGTATTGTGTGATGTTATTTTGCGGGCTTGATGTGAGCTATTTTGTTTTTTTTTTCTTATATTTCAAATGGAAGATTGTTTAAGGTCATCACTGAATTCATGAATGTTACCGTTTGGTTTTGGTCTTCACTGTTCTAGGCTATGATGACGCCATCAATACTCCAGTTCATTAAATAAAAAAATGTATAAACAAACCATAGCGGACATAAATCATTTTATAGTATTGCAGTAATGCTGTGTTTGAACTTATGAACTTGTTGGTGTTTTGTGTAATGTGGAGGGTTAAAGCAACACACTCCTTCTTATTTAGGCAGGAGTTCAGATATTGTGTAGTTACCCAATAATGCTCGAGGACGAGGTTGGATTGGAATATTTTTGGTTAAACGGGAATCCTCCATGGCCAGAAAGTGTCTGCCTCTGTTTATTTTGAGGGTGAGCACAGTGGATGGACTTGATTACCTGACCAGACATCCCACACTCCTCACAGGGACTCTGTTTACAGGAATACTTTAATTTGTTGAGGTTGAGGTTGAACTTGGAACGGGACCACAATCTTTCATCAAGGATGAGAACAATACAACGTCAGCCCAGAAACATGAGAACCTTTCATACAACTTTCATTAACTTTTTTTTTCATTCTTCTTCAGTCTTCAACCCGACTTAGCTGACTTGAAGCTGATTTTCAAATTGTAGTATTTTCTTTTTACATCCAACCACAAGAGGGCAGTTAAGTTACATTAGATGGACCCTACCTTTAAAGTTCTCCCATTTAGCCCCTTTTTATGTGATCTTATGACACTGCAATAAGTCTCTGAGCTTAAACATACCTGTTTATATGCTGAATATGTGATATCTGTAGCCTGAGGACAAGTTCTCTTGATGCTTTATACCTCACACCATAAGTTTATAGTTCTGTAGTAAGACCTTTGTTATGTGATTTGTGTGTATTGCCCTTGAGAGTGTAGCAGGTCTTTCATTAATGTCTAGTTTTGACTTGATAAACCCCCCTCACACACATCATATGACCAGCCTCTTCAGTTAATTCAATTTCCGATGCCACTTCATGGGATGTTTATTTTTACTCCGGCTCCAAGATTTAGAGTCAAATGGGATGCTTTCCCAAAATGCTATCATCTCTGAATCACTTACATGATTCATAGTCTCCTTTACAACATGAAAACCAACCCAGGAAAAAGTGTCTCAAAAGGAATGCACTAAACCCCACAATGCTTGGAGGGTCATGTCAACAGTGGTTAAATTAGCCTCTTCTTCTTCTCCCCCTTTTTTTATCCAAATACTTTGACAGTAACTCACCACTTCCTCGCAATCTGGAAGGAATACACAAATGACTAACTATAATCTCTACCATTTGACTCTTGTTACTTGCTCAGGAAATGAAAAAAAAAAAGAATAAATTATCATCATTGATCAATTCATGTCTTTCAGCACCTCAGCAAAAATGATGGTTCTCATTGCCATAAAATGTCTGGCTGATCTCAGTTACAGATAAACATATTGCAATCCAATACATTTTTCTGTCAAATTCAGTGAATTCCCCATCAAACAAACAGCCATCTGACTCATATTCCAGCCAAGCAATACAAATCAAAACCCAAATCAGCATTATAGTAGTGGCACCAAATGCGGAGCTCTAAGCTATCACTATGGCAGCGATTAAATGCCAACATGGTATGGATATCTGCCATGGGCAAATATACACCAGACAATTAAAAAACAACAAATTCTTGACTTATGTTCACCAGTTTTTATAACTTATGTCACATAAGCTATGTCACTACAGCAGGCCTATGTCTGAAAACATTTTTTACATGGTAAGCATTTTACCCTATGCATTTTCACCTAAAAGGTATACAGAGCTGCATACGTGTAGATTGCATTTAAAGACCTCCTGCCTACAAGCATTCTTAAGATCTGAAGTAGTCAAGGTCAAATTTAATGGAGGACGGCGACCTTGATCTGTTTACCAATTCCTAGCTGGATTTTAGCTTGGGTTCATTAGCAGCTGGAGATCCCATCAAAGAATGGATGAAGGTGGCTCGTTTTCCACCCACTCCAGTGGACACCTATGAGCTTACTGTGTTCTGTAGTTTTTGGTGCATCCCAGTTTTGTTGTGTTAAAGCAGATAATGAGGTGCATTAGAAACATAAAGGCCAAGGCAGTCGTTCTTTTGGCATTGACCTGTTTATTTACATAATGATCCCTTTCTCAAATTCCCTGCTGGAATGTCTGCAGAAAATAGCAGGCCGTAGGAGCACCCTTGGAGTGTACCACTGAGGCATCCACTGTGTTTATGTCACGAAGGGTCTTTTTTTTATAGCTCCCCCACCACCAACAACCACCCAGCCTCTCGTCCACCCATACACACACAAACACCCTGCTGTACACTAGAGGTATTTGTCTAATCTCCACAGTGCCTCTTTGAAATAATCCTTTGATATGTGACACACTGAACTTCTCTGTGGGGCAAAGAAAGCACTCTGAGGCCAATGCAATATTCATGCGTGAGGGTTTCAACAGCCATCGCACACCGTGAGTCCATGGGAAGCTTTACTAGCTTCCTCGTATGCAATCCACTGGTAGAATAACAGTTGATAGAAGAAGGGAGGCTTATATATTGTTTAGATGTACATAAGATAGATCTACATACCATGACACATATGCATATTTAAATCATTACAAGTGTGTTTAAGACATTTGTTGAGTTCTCAGCTTTCTCTCTTCTATTTATATTTTAATATCAAAATGATTCTCAAATGGAAGCGCTACTACACTGCTGTTGGAGATCAGGTTAGCAATACGTTTTTATTCACATAACCTCATCATTCATTTATAAGGCCACAGATCATTGGAATTCAATTTTTCATTTTTATCTCAGGTCAATATGGAATTAATGAGAGAACACAAATATTGAAATAGTGATGGCATGTGAGCTTTTGCAATGTGGTCCTGTTTCTGTTGTCATTTAGCCTATTGAACACTGTGTGAGCGTGCTTGCGGCGTGCATGTTTATGTATGTGAGGTCAAATGTTAAAGGTTGCGGGTCCAGGACCTGACACCTAACTGTGTTCTTAAAAATGTTGTTGAAAAGCTGTAAACAAAGAGGTGTCAGTACGTTCCTGTTTTTTTTTTGTTTTTATTTTCCTGTGGTATGAGCTAACAAAGCAAGCAGCCTCAGAATTACACAATGATCTCATCTTCTGTCATGAACACTGCTCTTTTATCATTGTCTCAAAGAAGACCAAATGTTGTAAAAAGCCAAAAGTATGCTCAGTCAAAAAGAGTTACTTGAATCTTCTGACTTGGACATGTTTTCGTCAGCTCTGCCAGAATTCTTCGCTTATTTCATTCCCATCTGAAAGATCTTATGGGATGTTGCAGTGGCTCATGAAAAATGTAAGACAAGGAGGCATCTCACTCTGATATGGCTGGCAATGAAATGATTGCAAAAGCCTCTGACCAAAGCCAACGCCTGGCAGTGACCAAGGATGTTTTTCCGCTTTCCAATCACAGCTGTCTACGGCTCCAGAGCATAATCTAGATAGTCCAGGCAATCAAAATAATCCAACAAGTCAAAGAAGGCCAAGTTCAGATATTTATCATTGCTCTTACTTTGTGTGTGTTTTGTCCAAAGACCCCAAATGTCCTGTCCCAGTCGTATTGGTGTATGACCAGAATGTGATGGTTACATCCAGTCATTCATTCCGTGATTCCATGACTCCTACTGGCCATTCATTATTAAGACTGTCCTGGTACCCATGTTCACTCCCAGACCACTAGAGCACTGAAGCACATGCAACTTGGCATGCATGTAGTCCCACTGGACTTGTACTAAATAAGAAGCTCTCGATTCCCATGGGCCATCCCTCCCACTGCAAGCCACCCGTTACCACCACCCACTCACCACCCAAAAGCTGGGCAGACAGAAAACAGTTGTTGTGGAATAACTCAACAACCACTTGGCCCAAGATTCCTTTTTTCATGGCATATTAGACATAGGCCCAGCCCATTACAGTGGCATAGTGTTACAAACTGAAATGCAAAACTGTGTCATCTCCATTATTAATGGTTTAAGCAGAAGCTGTAGACCCAAGAGAATCTGATTTAGGATCCCTTGCACATTCTGTGGATGCATGCATAATTTCAAGGAATTTCAATCCACTGGGAGTGTCACAAACCAACTGATTGTAGTACTGCTACAATTAGAGTCTCATCAGATCAGTTTTTTTTTGCATGTCCTACCAAATTTTAACTTAATTATTCTCACGCAGAAACACAAGCCGAGAGATTATCTGGATCATTTGAGCCTAGACACGTGTGTGTGTTTTATGGCATCATAAAACAGACCCGATAGATGTGTGTGTGAGGTAGATAGGAAGTAAAAAATAAAGAGGAAAGACGTGAGTGGAGTGGAGAGGAGAGGACAGGCAGTGACAGTGGCTTGATGGTGATAGAAAAAAGAGGCACAGGAAGCTGTGATGTTATGGGGTCAAGTGAGGCACCACACCTGGAAACTGCTGAGCAGTGAGAACATTGTTCCTGTTTGCTGGGTAATTTCCTGTTCTGTTCGCTCTGCATGTTGTCCATAAGAGCTCTCTTTGGGATGTTCTCCTCGCCCTCATACTAACTAGAGTGTTTTCACATGGTGTTAGTGGCTATGAAACCATTATATTGTCAAGTAAATTCTTCACACCTCTCCCATGTGACATGAAGATCTTTTAGTTATTAAGTTAGAGTATTTTCTTCCTAACGACAGCACAGCTGGTTCTCTTCTAATTATTTGAGCAACTGGTTCACAGTTAGTCCAGTTGTATTGTTTGACTCTCAGAGTTCCATCTTAGTGTCATTTCTAATGCAGCTTTATGGAACCTAAAATGATAATAAATGTAGGTCTATACTCATTATGTGTAAACACCAGGCATCATACCAATATTGCATTACATTGCTGCTGTAAACAGCCAGGTATGGTAAGGTGTGTAAGAAATGCTACTCCACAGCTGTGAACATTGCTGTAAAAGGCTGCTGTTCCTAAACAAAGTTCAGTATTTGATTGTAGACTGGCTGTGCCAGACTGCATGGCTATAGACAAAAACCTTTCTGAGTTGTGCAGAGGACTTGTTTTGTTTTATGGGCATGCAACATTTGTGTAGTATCATGTCTTTTGCTGGCATTCCCAGACACATGAAAACAATACTGTATTAAAAGTAACAAGAGCAACAAACCAAACATGATAACGGACACACATCTCAGCTCATGTGGTTTGATAAATCAGCACAGCCCCTCCACCCCACCCAACCTTTTTCTTTTTCAACAGAATGCTGTGAAGTTGAGTGAGCCTGACCCCTATCCCTGAGAACCATTCCTGGCACCTGAGTCCGGTGTCAGCATGTCTGTCTGCAGGCTTATTGCAACTCAGACTGCCTAATGAGTGCTGGCCCCTGTGAGGCTGCAGGTTGCCAACAGAGACGGACAGGCAAGTGTGCTAAAGCACATAGGCATCTGTCTGTCTGTTTCTCCAGAGAGAATAGACTCAATGAGTGCAGTGTCTGTCTTTATGTGGTTATATGTGCGTGTGTGTGTGTGTGTGTGTGTGTGTGTGTGTGTGTGTGTGTGTGTG
>JAGFZM010000029.1:424875-438100 GCA_017657215.1 Limnothrissa miodon
TGTGTGTGTGTGTGTGTGTGTGTGTGTGTGTGTGTGTGTGTGTGTGTCCAGTATTTCTTTTGTTGTTGTTGCAGAAGTAAAAAGTATAAAACAGCTGCTTTCAGTCAAAAAGTCAGACTGTTTGTTCTCTTTCTCTCTCATCCGTAGGTATATGCTCTAGGACATTTACAGGAAGGTGCCAGGCTGGGTTTTGCAGTAGTTCTGATGTGCACGGCTGCTCCTATTTAACACAGCATGTTATTAAAACAGCTTTTATTGGAGGTGAGCTATTATAGCCAATACACATCAAAGCAGACACAAAATCTGTAAATGCACTTAAGGTATAATTAACAAGTGGTACAACACGAGCACATGGAACTGGCTAGTCATTAGAAATATTATGTAATGATGTTACTTAAGCAGTTACGGTGGCCATAGTCATTCGACAGGTAGTCTGAAATTAACTAATGATTACAAATGATTCTCTAATAACAAGAGGGGAGATTGCCATTGCCAGGGTTATTGTTTAGGGACCTTGGGGGCTGTGAAGAAAAGAAAGAAACATTAAGTGTGATAAAGGCAGATGGTCACTAATAGGGAAAATATTTAATTTCAGGGTGAGGCAACCAAGGCCTACAACTACGTTTCTTTTTGGCTAGCGAAGTTACAAAACAAAGTTACCACACCAATACACATCTTTAAACATAAAAAGTTTCCTTTTACCCCTTTATTATAATTCATATTCTTTTACAAAAAACTACCGGAATAGAATTTCTACAACCAAGGGGGATGCTTATGGTTAAATTGCCAAAGTGTGACTCACTACATTGTTTGACAGGCATGTTGCTCCGAGGCCTTAAGAAAGCTGTTGGAAAGGACGTGAGTTCAAAGAGTGGTGATGTCAGGGCCCTGTGATGGATGGGAGATTTTTTTTCTTCTTCCCCCTATACATCTGTTTGAGGCATGGCTGACTACTAAAATCAGTGAAGGGTCTCTACATCAGAGTAGAGTAAAAACACTGATCCAAGATTCACTGTCACCATGGTAACCTGATCCCTCCCAAATGCAAGCAATTTTGTGACTTAGAATGTCTCCGAAAGTGAATATAAAAGTAAAATAAAGTTCAGGTTCAGCCGCAACAGGACAGTTTAATACAGGGGTGTCAAACATACAAATCTGGCCTTTTACATCACTTTGTGTGGCCCAACCCAATACGTTGTAAGAAATTGTAGTTATGTGGCTTGCTTGAAAATAGGTTTAATAATGCACAAAATAATTATTGTGTTTTATTATTGAGTAGGCAAAGAAAAAAAAGACACATTAGGACCATACTCGTCATGGTCAAACACGAAGAAAGCTGGCTTTTTTCAGTGAACAGTTTGTGGTTTCAGATGTAATCATAGCAGCCTTTTGAGGAAAATAACATTATGCTTATGTAGCTAACAAATAAAAATGAGTTTGACATTCCTGGTTAAAAAGCTCTTTAAATTGACAAGTGAATCCTCACTCAGACCCTTTTTAGGCCTACTAAATAAAGTCTATGAATGAACAAAATAACTGAACCATAAATTGTGAAGTCGGGAAAAAAGGGAATCTATTGAGGTCAAACTGACTTAGTAAGATGGGTTCAATCTTATCTGAACCTCCTGGGGCTAGATCCTTGTGCATAATTAGAGTCAATGGGGAGGATTGTTCTGCGATACGTGTCCAACATCCACTGTAGAGAGCACATGACCAAAAAGACCACATAACTAATTGAGCATGTGCCAACGCACAGATGAAGAGAGAATGGACCTACTTTCTGAGGAATCCACATCATTCCTATTGCTTCCAGCAGTGTTCATACAACTTATTGTTTAAATTCCAATTCAGATTTTCTCAGAACTGAACCTTTGTAGTTTTTCTAGTGTTGTTTTAAATAAAATAAATGGAAATGTTTGTTCTTGTGCAAAGATATTTTCATTCTCAGAGACCAAAAACATCTTTTATTCCCCAAAATACATTTTGACATTCTAAAACCAAGAATGTACTACTTTGTATTATTATTTTTGGTGTTACATTATTGCTATTCTCATATTACAGATAACAATGCTGTTTCCTTTGTGAGCGCACTGCTGTTTTCTGGGATCTCTCTTATTCATATAACGAGACACACGATCACATCTGCATTTGGATATAGTGTTGGAGTGGATGCTTAAGTGCTCGTCCCTGTTCTAGGTTGTAATTCATGCAATTCAGTCATGTAACAATGGAGGATGGACAATGACCTGGCAAACAAAGTAGCCTAGAAAGTGTGGGTTCAGATCCTGGCTACCACCATTGTGCCCTTGAGCAAGGCACCATAGGAAAGACTGGCCCTAAACTAATTGATAGCTGACAAAATGTAATTCTGCTAAAAGCGTAATTGTAATATAATTTTTGGACAGAACAGAATAGTTCTCATTACCTCCACACCTATCCTGACACACCCTGACACTTGAAACTCAAATGTGTGATGAGGTGAGTTTCATAAAAGGGGTAAAAACAACAAAAATAATATTAAAGATGGTTTAGAACAGTTCACCAACTATTTTGCTAATACTAAATACTACATAGTGTAATTCTACATACTTATCATATCACTGGGAAAGCCAATATTTTGGGAGTGTTGCAAACCTGCATACACACACACACACACACACACACACACACACACACACACACACATTTCTCTCCTCTCTCTCTTTCTTTCTCCATCTTTTCTGGCTTTCCCTGTTACTTTCGCTGCTGTTCGGGCTTCAGATATCCATTTCGGTTCTCCTGGGTAGTAAACTGGTTAATGTGGAAAAAAGTTTGACCTTGATTTTCCATGCTCTGTTGGTGGAGTCATCGTGCAGCAGGCCTGAAAGCAGGGCATGGCCATGATCCATCTCATCAGACACAGCAAAGAGGATAGGTGTTAAGTGGAAGCAGAAGGGAGAGAGAGAGAGAGAGAGAGGGAGGAAGGAACAACACGGAGAGAGGAATTGTTCACCAGGTCAGAGTGAAAGACCTGGAAAAGGGTTCCCTTGGGAGGGAGGGAGTGTGTTAGGTATGTGAGTGTGCCATGTTATAGAGAAGGGATATCCCAAAGGAGAAATAAAAAGGGGTGTCCATCGTGGTTTTAATCCATAATACAGTCATCATATTAGGAAGAGAATGAGAAAATATATAATAATTACATAATAGTGAGGGACTTAAGTAAAAAGCCTGGTTAGCCAGTAAATAGGCTATATTACTGACATAGACATGTTTATAAGCTGCTCTGTGGTTTAAGTTGTAACAGCAAGGGTTGCAGTATCTTCTACTCTAGAAATGGGAGAAAGTAAGAATACCGTGGTCACTGTTCTGTTTACAAAATCAAGCGTAGCTATGTCCCACCACCCTTTGAACCCATCCCAGTGATATCATGAAAAGTCATGACTTCATGCAGCGCAGTGTCCATAAAAGATTGCTTTACAGTACAACCAGATCAAGTACAGGGTGGTGCCTCAGCCATTTTCACTGAGGAATCCTGCCGTTACGCTCAGTGTAAAATTACAGTAACAGTTTTCTCACCTAGCACAATATGTGTTAGCTTTAGCTGCAGAAACCAGCATCATTAACAGAGTTTGACATTCCATGAAGCATATAGCATGAATATTTTCAAAACAACACGGAAGTGTCAGTGCCTGCGGGTAAAAAAAGGGATTGTGTGATTGTGTATGTATGAATGAAAAACAATGTCACAGTCAATTGCTAAGAAGGTGGTCTCCTGGTGGTCTATATCCAACATCTAATTCTAGGAGATTTAGTAGCAATCTCAGTATTTCACATTCATCAGCTATGTCATCAGCTATGTGCACTGAAATGATGTATGGTTTTGTTAAAGATAATTATGCATTCATACCCATGTCAGAAATGACATCTCAACCAAAGAAATGAAATCACACTCTCAACCAAATAGACATACAGGCAAATTTAGATGGAGTTTGTGGCATGAAATTAAAAGTTGTCTAAGTGAAGAAGTTTACAAAAGGGTGCAAAAGATGTGAAGTGGTTAGATACATTTAAATTGGTAAATGACTTGCTCCAATTTATTCACACACTGTCCCCGGTATTTGTGAGTTTGAACCAAAACCAAAAAAGCCAAAAGAGGAGTCCCTGTTCATTTGCCAGCTAGACACTTCTTAGGACCCTTTATGTTAACGAGTTTGCTTGCAGCCTGGTATTCATTACCTGGTCTCTCCAGATGCCACAAATTGTGTGAAATTGGGTTGAATTACGGCTCTGCATCAGGGACTACCCTAAAGCATCCTCTAAACACTCACAACATGCCCGCAGTCAACATCCAAAGGGGCTGCCTTTTAAAAAACAGCAGCCGGCAGGTTGGCTGCACCACAGGGCCTCCCTCGTTCTTAAGGGTTTGTTTTTATGAGACTGCTGTGTCAGGGTCTCAAACCGGCCTGCAGGCTGATTCCATGTGAAACTTTAGTAAACATGAAGCAAGGTACAAGACCTTGTTTCATAAAACTTGTTAAATATGTCTGGGGGAAACTTCTTGGAATTCATTAATTAAATTCTTTTGCAATTCCCTTTTACAGTGGCTGATGTTCTACAAGGTATGGTATTGAAACCTACTCAATAGAGATTTCCAAGGAGATCCTTGCAAGTTTGTTCTGTGGGCAAGCTGCTGTATGCCTACACCGGTGCATCGCCTCAGTTTCCTTTCTGACACCAGGGTTAACTAAGCTGGTGATTGGATGGAGTATTGTGGAGCAGGGCAGTCATAAGATGACTGCAGCCTCCCTGTCTAATTAGATTTCCCTTGGGTGAGAGGGGAGGGGTGCAATGTTAATAAGCTAAAGCCAGCTTGTCTCCACATGGGCTGTGCGTGTTTGGGTTGGGAATCAGAGAGGCTGACGGGTGAGAGGAAGAGAAGCAGTCTGCTTCTGACACAGTCACCAGGAGGTTAGAGCTCTGTGGGACACCACACACTACATGGAAAGGGAGAGCAAATACATTTAAACTCATATTCATCTGTATTGTAGTTCTTGTAAATTGACACAAAATGTACTGGGATTGGACTGTTTTATCTAATTTATGTTCAGGCGAGCCAAGATACTCTTCCTTGTAAATTCTGGAATGTCCCTCTATAACTTTTGAATAGAACTGGAAAGTTAATCTTGAATGGGTTGAGTGGGAAGAAAAAAATTTTTTTTAGACAAGCTCTCAACTCCATGTCGTCATAGGACAGTGGGCTATCATTCTGGGTGAAGATTGCACTTTTGAAGAGGGATTGCATCCAAGCTTATTTGGAGGGTGTACTTTAATTTAAGGGTTCATTTGAAAGTTATGACCCAAAATCAGAGACACAGGGTCGGGGATGGTGCCCATGTGGTTTCCAGGTTCATAGACTGTCCAAAGTGGGGCCCCAAAGAAAACTAGAATCAATAAATCTGATATACATTGTAATATGTAGATGAACTGTGTTTATGAATATGATACTAAATAATATAAAGAGTCAGTGTATGATTATACCAAAAAAATGTTAATGATTGAAGCTGGAACAACTGGTCCCTCTTCTTGATGTTACTAGATTCTAAACAAATCCATAGTATTGGTGGAAAAATTGACTAGGTGGAAAAGTTCCATAGGTTATAAAAATCCTAGACTAGACCTTTAGGCATTTAGGAGTGTTTGTCTAATGTAAAAATTCCATATAAGTTTCTTAGTACGCCTTAGCATCTTCATCTACTACTGCCCACTGCATTGGGTCTATAAGCCTCCACACTGGCATATGAACTAGCCTACTGCAACCATGGATAGCCTAAATTCTAAGGATTAGCATTCCATACCACTTCCAGGCTTTTTTTGACATCAATAACTATATTGGCTGCATGAAGGGTTGCACATTCTTGTATCTCACTGGTAAGCAAATTTATCAAGGGGGAGCCAAGACAGCCTATGTTCTTACTGTAATAAGTTCAGCCATTTAACGATAAAAGTGACTATAGTTGGCTAATGTCCTGCCTAAACTTCTTGCCTGTTATTCCTTTAAAACAAAAAAAAAAAAAAAAAAAAACATAAAATCAAATGTTTACACAGAACACAAGATACTTGTGTGTGTAGGAATGTTCATTAGCTTTCCTGGACACCACATCATGGACCTTCACTAACCTAACCTAGTCTAGAATAAACAAATAAAACAATTAGCATTTAGACATCATGTTATGTCCCTTGACAGCCTTCTGCACACTTGTGCAAAGATTGGCTATTTATTTGGCTGAAAACATATATAATTGGGCAAATATTTTCAATTTGTCCTGAGATATTTAGATAATTGGGAAGATATTTCATTGCCACACCTAGATAGCCACAAATACCATGTATACAGGGCCTCTAAGCAATATGATATCACATTAGTAGACGTTTGTGACTATGGTTTTTAGATGTTTTAGTTTGATGTACAACCAACACAAAATAAAACGTCAGGAAGAGCTTACTCCACTTTGCTATCAACCATTTCTTTCTTCCCTTCTAAATTGTTTTATGCAGTTTCTGGTTAGCAGAATAAAATTATAAAATTGGCAAATGGGACAACATGGAACTCGACATGGTGTGTGGTTGTAGATAGTCCTATAAACATCCAAGGAATAATTGACCTTCAAAGAACTATTTCATAAATATGTTTGTGTGTTACTTAACAATATTGTTTATTTGGGCATAGTTTTCTGTGTGTGGCTTACAACTTGACCTGGCATAGTGCTATCTGCAGATAGCCTAATTTAACCACATATTACCAGGGTGAATCACAGATGTTACGCCACTGCCAAAGGCTATGATTATCCTGAATTTTGAACATTTAATTAATGTTGTCTGTACGTTCTGGTATTCTCATAGGTTACCTACATATTTTATCTAATGTGAATGTCTTAACCCAGGCTAGAAATTTAGGCTGTGCAACTCATTCAGTAATAATGAGAGAGAGGTATGTTGTCCATACCAGCTATGGGGGAGTTTCCAACTGAGTCTGTGCAAACTTCTAAACTTCACCGATGACTTCAGAAATAAGGAGGTGGTCAGATGTGAGGAAAGACGATGTAAACTCGAGAGTTCTAGCCGACTACGACAGTGCTGCTTTAGTTACTCTTCTTTTTTGTAATTATGCCTACTGTTATGTAAATATTCATGATGAAAGGTCTCAGGAGTTTTAAAACACATTTCAGAAGATTCATTCGGTAAAGTTAAATATTTAATTGTGATGGTGACGGTGGTGGTAGTCTCATACACTTCAGGACGAGACCGGACAGCGACTTTACGTAACATTCCATGAACAATTATGAAAAGATATCACAGGGTTCATCTGATTTTGCAAAGGATGAATCCCTATTGACTATTGTTCGTCAGCCCCTGGATTGTTTGAATAGCGTAACACTTAGAGGACACTAAATTTCGTGACTCGAGCTGTTAGCATCTGCATTCTCTGACACAGGGCTACTCGGCTCACTTGTTGCTTGTTCTTTCTCTGAACATGGACGGTTCGTGGATTTTTGTTTTGGCAGCCTTGACAATTGGACTGATACAGAGGTGTGATGGTCATGGAACCCGCACAGGTGGAAGGCGGAATGCAACAGATCTTTCGAGCAGGCTTCAAACGACAGCTGTTAGTTCAAACCAAAAACTTTCTTCAGAGTCCAACTTAAATGTCTCACATCACAATAGTCAGTTGTCTTTTGGTATGAATGGGAGAAAGGATGGATCCAAGGGTGAATCTAAAAAGCTCACTCACTCTTCTCACCGAGAAGGCAGGTTACGCAGAATCCCCAGGCAACTGGGCAGAAGCAGCTCAACTAGACACAGGACGCGGACTGGGACCGGGGGCAATGCCACTTCCAATGCTGCAAAGCCGGCTACATCCAGGCGGCTGGTTGGGTAAGACATCTGCTTTAAAGAGTAGCAATCAAATGTAAGCGAAGTACCTTAACTCCAGGTGTGAACTGATTTTGCACCGTTAGTGTTTAATCAATGAAAAATGAACGGTCCGTTTAATTTTTATTCTGAAACTCAGTGTCCGTCTATGCTGCCATGTATCCAGACTAGCCTACTTGTCAAATTGTTATCCTGTCCGCATTTAGGGTGTTAGTGTTTACAGAAGGCTACTAGTAGTTCGGTTACTGTCTTCCTGTCAGGCCTGAAAATCACATACTTTTCCAGCTTTGTCGCGAAATCGAATGAATGGAGCGCAATCATTTTGATTGAATGTGCCCCCTACTTGGTCATTCAGTTCACATAAGGATTCTATCAACGTCGTTTACCCATTGGGCTAGACGGAGGCAGTGATGCTGGCTTCGAATATGAAGTTACCTTGCCTTACCTAATGTGTTATGTAGATAAAGAAATGAAATAGGCTGAGGCAGACAGTTTTGCGCCATAATCTGTCAGAATAATCATGCGACATTCTGCGACATGAGAGCGAGTGTGTTGGCTAGAGTTGGTGTCAGGGTTCTCCCATGACCAAATCAAATATAAGATATTGTTAGCGTTCAATTAGATTCATAGTCAAATTTACATTTCAAGGTTAAATCTGCAGTTTATCTTACCACTCTTTACATTTCTACATAGGCCTAGGCATAGCCTACTAGTTTTTTAGTGGTTTCCAATGACACCCTAAAAATTCAAGCAGCCTTGTTCTCACCCAAACTCATCCTGCTATGCTTATAATATCAGATAAGTATATGGGGAAAACCATGCTAACAACAGTAGGTATAGGCCTATTACCTTATTGGTGGAAGAAACAAAAATTTAAAACAATAAAGTGTAACAAAATGACATCAAAGCAGTTTCATGATACAATTCATACATCTTATAGTAGCGTGTCCACTAAATAGAAAGATCGATATATGGATAGATGGATGATGGATAGATACATACAGTAGACCAACAGGCTGGCTGACTGACCAATAGACCACAGTGACATTGGCTAATTCAAACCCTGCCCACATTTCATCCCCAAAAAGCCTATTTAAATAAACTAACGTTTTTTTATAGCCACTTTTGTCAAACTCAGTAGATGCCAGAGAAGTTTGAATTACACCAATGTCACTGCTGAAGTCTTTTCGGTGATGACTTAAGTGGGATAATCAGTTTCACAGACCACAATCCATAGCAAAAGAAATTGGATGTAGTCACACCTACAAAACCAACATACTAAAAACCATTACTTCTTCACATGCACTACTCTCCATAACCCCCATTCACCCCCCTCCCCACACACATAAAAACACTTTCCCTACTACCCTACTTACCCAGAAATGTCCTACAACCCCCCCCCCCCCCAAAAAAAAAAAAAATAAACAAACAAACAAACAAAAAACAAGCCAATGTTACAGTGGTCAGTGCATTTATTACTTTAGAAATCAAAACACAAACAAACCTTCAGACTTTAGTGTACACAAACATGCAGAATCTGAAGAAATGCACAGCTTTTCTGATTGGGTAAGGCAAGCGCTTTGGGACAACACTACAGACCGACCGCACTCCTCACTTCCAAAGGAGGCTCTGATTGGTTTGTCGTTGTTTGTTAAGTTCAGATCCCCTTGTCACTACCGCTTCTTTGAATACACCAATCAGATTTGAGTATTACAGCTCCTGTGTTGTGTTTCAAGACTGCGTTTTTTCATATGTATTCAGGAGGCAGAGAACTAGCCGATCAAGGGGAGATGCCTACGATTTGAGATAAAAATGAAATTGCGCTAAAATCCTGCAACATCTCATAGAGCACCTAGTTTGTCCTGTCACTGACATGTTGCTTTGTATGGATACCTACCTGTAAACCTTAACTTTAATAACCTTAAATTTAATAACAGTTGGAAAATCATTTGCAGTGAAAGACTACACAAAACCATAGATATCATACCCACCCTCATACATACCCATAGACATCACCAAACACTGTTTTGCCCATAAGCTCTCTGTCGCTGCTTGTTTGTGGGTCTCTCAGCTTGCAGTTTGTCTCCAGGAAGTGGAAAGCATGCTCAGTTGGGTTGAGATCAGGTGACTGTCTAGCCACTGAAGAATATTTCTTAGCCTCAAGAAAGTTTTGGGTTACTTTTGTGGTATGTTTTGGGTCATTATCCTCTTGTACCATGAAGTGTAGCAGTTTTGCAGTATTTGGCTGGATCTGTCCAAAGATTGTAGCCTTTTACACATTGTAGCCTTTTACACATCAAAATTTATCCTAACACTTCTGTCAGATGTTAAAACATCAATAAACACTAGTGACTCTTTTCCACTGGCGGCCAATGGCCATAGATTCTCTTGCTGTAACAACCTCCATAGCCCACCATGTTTGACAGATTATGTGGTCATTAACTTTTCCTTTCATTCTCCATACTTTTCCCTTTCAGTCATTCTGTTATAAATTAATCTTGTTTTTTTTGCCCAAAGAATCCTTATTCTTAAATGATACGAGTGGTTCAAATCTTGTGGTAAACCCATTATTTGGACTCTAGGATTTGGCCTCTAGAGTAATGATATTGAAGGAAGGAAGGGCACATTTTAAAAGTTTATTGCCAATATTTTTCAAAAAGAAAACATGGTTTCCTCAGAGCTTTACATTCAAACTACTTACCGTATAGTCACAGAGACATAAGGTCATATAACACATGGTTAGTGAATGCATATCTTTAAATGGTACACAGGATATCAAAAAGGAAGAGACATAGCAATTCTCAACACTTGCACAATGAACTCCGGACCTTTTATTTCCTTAATGTGTCATAGAATAACAAGGAAATAGGCCATAGATGGTCATCAAATTGCTTGTAGGTGACAATGTATGAAAATGAGAATGTTTCCTATATTGTTATGCAATAAAAGTATGGCAATCATATTTTGGTTATTTCATTTTATTTCAAATCTGTTCTGGTGTGATTTAGTGGCAACATGACAAAAGTTATCTCACTGTTTAAATTCTTTTGGACCTAATTGTATCAGGCCTTTTGAGTGAAGGCTTTTTGTGTTTATGTTTTGTGCTCATGCTTGTGCTCATGTTTGTTCAGGTCTAGTTGTTTTTATTCAGTTGTGATCGCCAGCGGCTAATGGTTGTTCACAAAGGCAGAATAGAATAGCTCTGCAGCCTGCCATGATTGAAAAGTAATCTGGCATCAGATTCATTATTTTGATGGACTCGAATGTTGTTCGGATTGGTGAAAATCTTTTCGAATGAGAGAGGGAGCAGACCGTTCAGCCAGAGCAAATGAAAAAGAGTCTAGGATTCATCTGATTCCAAGGCTTAATGTACTTGTGACAATGTGTGCGTCACAGGAGTATCTTGAGTGAAACAAAAGAGGTATTATGGAAATGTGTGAACTGCAAGGTGGGTAGTTTGTATGGAAGCAGACATGGCTGAATGCAAAGTTTAGACTCGGTAGTGAAGAGTTTGGTTACACTGAATCTATAAACCTTAATAAATCCATTCAGAAATGATTGTGAAGTAACCACTTACTAATCAAAAATTGTTATGGCAACAATAGACCATAGACTTCTTATACCACTTATATGGCATTTTGCTGGAACATCATAACACGTTATCACTGTCATACTACTGTTGAGTGTTCATACCAACTTCATATTAATTGGATTAAAAAATTATATTCTGATTAGCGTGTTTTTCCTGATTGAGCTATTAATCCCTATTAACCGTTTCTAGTCTGATCAAAAATGTCCATATAAATGGGGCTCATGATATGATAGGCTCAGATGCAAACTCTGATAGCAAAGATGTGGCATTGAACTGGTCCAAATGCCCTTTGCAGTTTTGCCCAGATTTACAATTCAGATCTGGACCAGGGTCCAAATGCGCATCAGCCCAAATATTTTGGTTAAATCAGCAAAACAGATCTAAAGCTCATACAGGCCAGTGTTAGCCTGGCTCTGGGCTTGAAAACTGACCGTGACCAAAACTGTAAACCAACACAAATATGACACAGCTATAATCCCCAACTGGCATGATGTGACCCAATACAGAAAACGTATGTGGGCTTCATCTAGAGAAAAAGGCTATCATCTGGGTCTGGATCAAAGTTTTAAGAAAAGAAAGAAAAGAGAAAGAAGAACATTTTAAACAACATGGACCAAATGGCAGACAAGCTATTTTAGACTCGGTGACCTTGACCAACAGGGATATGGATCAATTCACACTGGATTTCCCCTTTAAGTACAGATAGACTCTCTTCTTCTGTTTTTCTGGAGCTGATCAAGAAAAGACTTCTGTGTGTGTGTGTGTGTGTGTGTGTGTGAGTGAGAGAGAGAGAAAGAGTTTGTGGTTATATATGTAAGCACTTACAGTTTGTTCCTCTCCTTTATGACCCAAGACCACATGTGTGTGGCCAGCAATGCTGCTCGGGATGGGCTATTGCGCCAGGAACCAGCCGCTGCATTAAACGTGAGTATTTTCTGAGCATATAAATACAAAGTGTTTCAAATGCAGAGATCTAAGCGGACTTGAACAAATACTTCCTTGACCCTGTTGCTCAGGGGTGCCCTTTGCTGTAAGTGCTCTGAGATTAAACTTGAATACTTCAAACCTATGGACACACCAAATCTATGAAGATGAGACATTATAATGGGAACTCAACCTAGTTAATATAATGAACATAATGGTTACTTAGCCTCAGTAGTTGCAACTGTAATTGGTTCTCACCATTTTCAACCACATGTGTTAACCTTAACAGTAATGGGCCTGTGTGTGCCTATTCAACTAGTTTGTGACTTCCTTGTGAATTGGATTTAGTCATCTGAGTCCAATTAACAGACACACTTACAACAAGCAATGAGAGTTGTTTAGACCTACATCTATACACATTTACACTTGTGTGAGGGAAAACACTAGTGGTTAGGTGGCAAAGTGCTCAGTTTTTGTGAAAAAAATGTTTTGTTTTTTTTTTTATCCTGAAATGTTATTGTCAGCGTAACTATCAACATGGTTACCACATTTTGTTCTCATGAGCAGTCTGTGTGCATGCAGGTTCCCAGAAAAGAAACCATTCACATGGCTTTACTGGAAAACACATTTCTAATTATGGGTGTAACGACAGAACAGTGTTTTATTTGACCACCGGAATATTGGATACCTTAATTGTAATGCATTTAAAAGTAGAATGGTTAAAAGTATCCAGAACGGTTTGAATAATTGATCTTCTACTGAAGCGTCTGCGTAGCAGACTGTTACCTTCACCTAGATGGA
>JAGFZM010000029.1:438110-470174 GCA_017657215.1 Limnothrissa miodon
GCTATTTGTTTTAACAACATTTAAACAATAAATTAATATGGCGGCATAATTAACAGGTTTGGACTACTGAGCTAGTGAAATGTAGCATTATAAATACGTAAAACTTTATTAATCTTATTACCTAATCATTAAGTTATTTCTCTGTCTACTTCTCAAGTACGTTTTTCGAGAGACGTGAGTTAAGGGCCATTCACAACTATTAATGATAATTAAAATGATAGCTATGAAGATAACTAACTATTGCAATATTTAGGTCCACCCTGAACAATGATGACTTTAGTCTGTCTTTATATGAATGAAGTAATGTCATGTCTAAAATTTCATGACTTCTGAATGGCTGTCAACCTTTCAATCAATCAAATCGCCTTGGAAGTGACACTAACAATATCTTTGAACATTCCATTGGTGTCATAGTTGCATTGTGGATGTTCTCATTCATATATAATGATTGATTATTTGTCTTCTTGGTGAGAATGGCTTTTTAGTGGGTCGCTCAGAGAACTGTCAGTTGTACCATGAAGTGACCTTCATCATGTGAAAAATAAACCCCAGCATGATTAGAAACAAACACAAGCCTTTTCATAGAACACACACACAAACACACACACACACACACATCCTCACAGGGACTGTTAAAGGCAGATACAAACAAACTGGTGCTTGAGAAAATATTTCCCCACGGTGGGTGGAAAGTAAAGGCACAAATCTTGAACGGTGCGATTAGTATAAACAAATCTTTTGTTCTGTGGTGACCTGCACAGTCAGTATAATCTGAGGAGAGTGAGGCCATCCAGTGAAAAAGCCATCAATCTCAAGATTTGTATTCATTGAGGGAGAGAGTTTGTTCACACACACACACACACACACACACACACACACATGCAAACATTCACATACTCACACATGCATGTACACACACACACACACACACACTCGAATACACACACTTCTAATTGCAGCTCTTAAAGAGATCATTTATAAGGTCTATAGACGAAGCACTAAAAATCATTGTGAATGAGTGCAGACAGTTGACAAAATGGATGAAAAATCACATTTGTTTTGATGTTTTAAGAGTTAATGGGACATTTTTTTGTCCTTTGTCTGTTTTGGGCCATACAGTGGAATGTGAAAAACTATGTAAAGTAAGTACCACGCTAACACAAAAACGGCACCAAGATAAACTTTCTTCTTTGGAAAGAATCTCAACCCTTGCTTGCTACACATCCTATTTACTTTGTGCTGTGCAAACATTTTCCAGATGACAGTATGATTCTAATAATCTCTGTAGTTGCCCAAGCAAGTATTTGTTCAGGGGAATATGCAGTTGAGTTGTTATTTGGTACTCGCTGAATGTTTCCTTTCAAATTCTAAGAGCCTCATAACCTTCATACCAGTAGGTACCTCACTATTGCTCTCAAAGTTCCCACCATTCTCACGTCACTGCTTCTTACATAATCTTTGTTGTGATCCTTGCACGATACCTGCTATAGCGCTGTTATAGCTAATTTCTCTGAATGTAAGAGAGCTTTTGTGCTGTAAGTCATAAAAAGCGCTTTGGCTCAGTTGACTAAAACAACATAACATAATCACAGGTTCGAGTCCATGTTCAGATCCTACCCCATCTCTCTCCCACTAACTGTACATTACATCAAGCAGACTCCTTTATCCAAAGCAACTTACATTTTTTGTTAGCAAATTACTTCAGGGCCAGTCTCTCCTGGATTTGAACCCTCCGTTCCTAGGCTACTAGCATGCTAGCCAAGTTTCTTAACCGCTACACCACCACCTTTGAAAAAAGGCAATTGGTCTTCTTAAAGACATGGTATGCAGTCTCCTTTAATGCTACAACACTGACAAGAGATAGAGAACACCTGCTTGAAAGAGGTACAACTTACCTGAGTGAAATAGGTAGAGCAAACCTGTGTGAAAGTAGTAGGGCTTACCTGAGAGAAACAGGAAGAGCACACCTACTTGAAAAAGATAGAGCTTACCTGAGTGAAATAGATAGAGCACACCTGCGTGAAAGAGGTAGAACATACCTGAATGAAAGAAAGCCTTTATCTAATGTAACAATAGACTTGTAAGAAGTATACAGAGATTTTTTATATTGTTTTGGTCATAATTGGTATTAATGGTAAATAGCTTGCAACCTCTTAGCATTAAAGGCCAACTATGCAACATTTTTCATTTAATTAATCCGTTTCATACTGTTTAGAATGCCAAAATGAGTCATTACACTGCGAACGAACGGTGTAGAATGTGCCACCGTGGCCTATAGCGATAGATACAGCACTTGCAATGTTCAGCAGTGCGGACCGCCTCCAATAGAATGCAGTGCAATACAATGCAATACAGCGGTCTTTAGAGGGAGCTCGTGAGAGAGAAAAACAGAATGTTGCTTAGCCCCTCTTTAACAAAAGAAATGTGGTCAATATTAAAATGTGGTGCAAGTAATCTTAATATTTTATTGTCTTTGGATCTATAGTGCTTCGGAACATGGGGTGTAGGGTTTATATTAACTGGGTAGTTCATTTAATCTTTTTCCAACTAATTAAAACTTAAAATTAAATAAATACATTAGTTAAATTAAACTATTCCATAATCCAATTTACAAATTGCCTTTAAAGGGTAGAGGGGAAGAACCGATGATGGGGAAATACAAAAAAGTATGACATAGGCTTCAGATATTATGGTCCAGCATTCACACTCAAAAAAATGTATGCTATGTGAGTTCATTGAAAAAAAGAAGTAGGTCATTATGTAGCACTAACATTTATGCTGCTAATGGAAGTTGGTTGTAGATGATGAACTGGATTTTTTTGAGACATGCTTCAACATGATCAATTTTAACTCAGTTGGCCTTGATCAGGCTCATGGCAGAAACTGTAATACTGATTTGCCTACTTTGTCCTCAAAGGACACTGTTAAGATTAAGAGAGAAGTGACTGAAACTGCAAAGCTTTCAACTCAGTAATGTGCCTCAGTTTCCAGTTCAAGTGAAACTATGTCTAGGTCTGTGAAAAAAGACTCTCTGGACCACAGACTTTGTTTGCCTCCTCTGCCATCGGTGTCCAATAATTAGTATGGAAAGGACTATGTGAAGAATGTTTTCACCCATTTATTCTTTCTTCAACATATTCTTGTTATTTTATCATCCCTGATGCAACAATTAAAGCACATATTTGTCAAATGAATGGAATGTCGAGCAATTAGTTTTAATGATGTGCAAACACAGTTCTGCACGAAAGCAATTAATGCAATAGTGTAAGGCTGAACAGAGAGCAGAGTTCCAGTCAAGAGCCAGTGACACTGTTGTAACCCACTCTCCTTGCTGTTACCCCATACCCCCACATCGTTTCAAAAGGGCACGCAGTCAGAGTACAGAGACTCTTATTGTTTGCACAGAAAAAAGTGCTCCTGGATAGATGGATCTGCTCCAAAGCCCACATATGTAGGTCGCTCAAGTTCAGGGAAGTCATCGGTTTTCCATATACCATGACAAGGCATGGGTACTTCAGCCTGGTGGCATTTGAGAGAAATATGCCATGACTTTGCCTTTTCTGTATCTGTTCTTTCTCCAGTAAGATTAGCCACAGTTACTGTATACTGTGAGCCATCAGCTTTAAGTCCAGGCTTCCTAATTTGTTTATACCAAAGGTTTGGTTCATGCTGCAGTGGGCCAAGTAGCCAACTGACAAACATAACTATAATTGGAATTCCTAAGAATTACATATTTCATGCAAAGCAAATGTTTCAAAATATCTCCTTGGCATAATTAGTGGATAAAGGAAAATTAGTGAGGTGGTAATTATAAAGGAAAACTGGAATATATTAAATAGATAATTCAGATAATATAAGCGCAGGAATAAGTAACATGTAGCTTGCTTCGCAAGCCTCTCGGCTTCAGAAAGTGAAGTTTGAAAAAAAAGTGCACCATCTTTTATAAGAAATCAGATCTCCAAATGTTAAGAAGGCTTGTTCCATGTCAATTGGACATACTGCAGCAGTCTGAAGTGTCTTGTGGTAGTCTCATAACAATGTATATAATACGATAGGATGCAATATATTTTACTAGTCTCATGATTGGTCTTGTACAGTATACTGTATGTGTATGTTTAAGGATGAGCTTGTAATATGGAGCATAGGCAGCTCTGCTTCCAAAACAGGTCACTTGCAAAGTATAGGGCAAGAGTCCAACTTGGAGAGAGCTGTTGTGCCTATTCTTAGTAGATGTTGACCACATCTGTGTCAACAGGGCTCCTAGGCCTATAGACAAAGTGCTTGTGTTTATCTTACACACTGGCGAGTAATGACCTGATGCCACGATGGCGTCATAAGTCATAAGTGCCAACCTGAAAAAGTGTCACGACAAACAATAAACTATGTTGCTTGGGAATTGTGGTGCAATTTAGAGGCAACTTAATTTTGTGTGCATGTGTGTGTGTATGTGTGTGTGTGAGAGAGAGAGAGCGAGAGAGAGTGTGAGTGTGTTTTTGTGCACATTAATTCAGGTAATTTCATCAGTAATGGGTTGGCACACAAGGAAGCATTTTTTTTTCTAAGAAAACCTAAGTGGTGCATTTCATTTTTTCACAATCTCTCATTTTCTGCAAATAAATGCTGCAAATAAATTTGCAATGTTTTTCTTTTTTTTGAAAGGTGAAGGAAATGTGGCCAGTAGTTTATAGAATAATGTGAAAATCTTCATTTTATCCAAACATAAATACATTGTAAAATCAGAGAAACAGATAACTTTTCAGTTGTCTTTTATTCTTGTCCAGAGCTGTACTGTATGAGCTCCTTAACATCTCCCTCCTAGACAATTAATTGCCAGATGTTGTTAGCCAAGATTGGTTAGTTGGCAGATTAAGATACCAATTTGTGTGGTGTCTTTAAAATTATGTTCTTAATTTATAAAATAAAAAAAAACGCATCCTTGTAAATTGATGAAGGATGGAAGGAGGGATGTGGCTTGAATTGTCCTACTCACTCTTCAGCCTTTCTATAACCTACTTTCGAACCACAATCTCCATCTCGCTGTCCTCAGAACTCTACCACAAACAATGGGTGACATTGCCTTTTGTTCCAGTGCACGACAACTGTGAAATCATTATTATTACCCATGGAAACTAGTCCATGAGAAGAGATGTGTTTGACCTACATAGCATTACAAATTTCTCTCCTGTGTCTTAATGGCGTGTGTATGTTAAATGTGGTCATTTAGTGAGTTATGCAGCTGTTTACATTAGGTGTAGTCAAAACATGAGCGATTTGGCACTACCATCTTGTGGTCCCGCTATAACTGTGGTGGCGATCGAGTTATAGGTGAGAATCTGTTGTTTCAGAAACTTGGGGCTAATTGAAATTTGTTATAAAAAAAAATGCATGTTCTAAAGCCATACGTTTTAGGCCTTAAACCTTTTTTCTTTAATTTTTCATTTGATTTTCTTTCCCTTTACAGCTGACTGCCAGCCCCCTTGTCAGAACCGTGGTTCCTGCAGTCGACCCCACACTTGCGTGTGCCGCTCTGGATTCCAGGGGGCTCGTTGTGAGGAGGTAGCACCCGAACAGGTGTATATTCGTGCTGGAAACACTCGAGCTTTTACTCCGGTCCAGCCACGTGTCGAGCTACAGCAGCCACGACAGCAGCAGCAGCCAGTTCGCCGAGAGTCTGTGGACAAACGACCTGATGAAACCAACCTCAGTATACAGCCTCAGAGACCAACCTCCACTAGGCTTCCTTACTCCTTTTTGTAAGTGCACCACAGTCCCCTGATAAGCCATACTGATCATATGGAAACATCATGACCTTAAAAGAGTTTATGTAACACTTGAAGTATATGTGCTTCAAGACAATAGGATACTGTAATTGGTTTGCCAGAAACGGTTGAAGCACTTTGTGATTCAAGAAGCATTTTTTTATAGTATTAGTCGAGGGCTGGAGACTTTTTGGACAGTTCCCAATTTTATTTTTTTACCGTATGCCCTAGATACAAGTGGGAAGTTTGGACACGATTGCTTTGAGTCAGAGCCTAGGTTTATTATTGGACTTTGGCTCTAATTGCTTTTGATCTTCATCCTGATGTTGGCTTAAACACCTGACAGTGATTTTAATGTGTCTCTATCTTGAGCTAATGTTCCTATTAAGCAAACTTGTACTCTCAAGCAGCAAAAATGACCTTTTCCTTGCAATACCCAGTACCTACAAAGACCCTGAAGTACATAGTTCTTTATCTTGGGTGTTATTTTGAGTAGTCTTAAAACGGTCACTGGGAAATGTGTCTGCACATGAAGGATTTTTTTGAATGGCGCACCTGAATGAGAGTGTTTTGTGTGGAAGAATATAGAAAAAATAAGAATTCTATTTTTTCTGGGTCATTTGAAGTGTGTAAGATTATTACTATAGAAAAGTGATGTGTTGGCTAAAAAATCATCAAAAAGGAATAATTACCATTAACTCCATGTCTAAGAAGTATGGCTTTTTAAATAGATTGGATGAGTTAAAAGCTGTCATTTCTAAAATGAGCGTGAAGGTTGAAGGCGAGGCCTGGAAAAGATGCATTGCAATACATGTACATTCCAATATGAAGATCAAGGTAAAGTTCAGGCCTGTGCAAATAAATGTTGTAACAAAGACAGGAGAAGCCACAGGAGGAGATTTTCTCGCTCACGGAAGTTGTGTCGTCTAAATAGATTAAAAGAGGCCCCCCGAGTACTAATCCATGAGGAACACCAGTGATGATTCTGGTACAACTTATGCTTAATGAACTTTCTTCAAGGTACCAATGAAGAATAATTCTTGAACCTGAACTTTTTTAAACAGTTTCGTGCGGTTTGGTGCTTCAGCATTCTGTAGGGCGTTGCATGCCTTATTCAGAGTATGTCAGATTTCCATTTCTATGGCGGACATAACATTTTGAAGAGAATCTAGGGACAAATTTTTCTCTCTTTTTGATTGTCCCAGAAATTGAGCATCTGTCTGGTCTATCAAACCAGACAGCCAAATAAAAACAGGATGTGCTCCATCTCTCAGTGGACAATACTTACAGTGAGGCTGCTGACAGTCAGACAGTCAAATAACCTTTCACGTCTGCTATGGGGTCTCATGGGAGACTGCATCGCCATGATGCAACATCGTCACATCCTGTGAGACTGCTGCTCTCCAAACCCCTGGTGGATGTATATTGTCTGCCTCCATGTCTGCTTTTACAACATCCACTCATTCATTTTATGGCGTTTTATTTTGTCTACTCAGATTGGACAGTGACTGCATGTTCCTGTGTTTCCTCCTGTGGGACCAAAATGCATCATGCTTGCATCATAACAATGCAATCAAGAATGTTTTTTTTGATACAGATACACTTGCAGTGCCATGTTGACAACGTTGACAGTAGGGCTGGGCAATTAATCGAAAAGTAATCGAAATCTACATTCAGAACCTATAATCGAACAATTTTTTCCAGGTCAATTATTTCAGTTATTTTTCCTTTAAAAACACTGAACACCGCGTATGGAGTCACATGACCCCACGTTATTCCGCATACATGTCAAGCATGGAGAGCTTAAACACTGAGACAACTGAGCAACAAGGGAAGCTTGTATCTTTCACTTGTAATATGTGAGCATATTTACTGTACAAAACTTGTCAGTGAACTGTGAGGGCAAAATAAATAAATAAATAAATAATCGTAATCGAGTTAAAAGTACAATTAATCGGGATAGGCAAAATCGCCCAGCCCTAATTGACAGCATAGCAAATCAGCTTTTGACTATTGACAGGTTTGATCATTGAAAATTAATGAGCGGATGAAGGAATTGAAAATATTGTGAATGAAAAAAAAAACATCAGTGTGAAGGCTTCAGATATTGCATAAATATTGTTTGGTCCATATTTAGACTTTAGAATTAGACTATGCTGAGGAGCAGCCGTAGTTAGATTATGAGAACACACCCGGCACTTTTCCCGAGATGCTAAATTCATTGACCATGCTATCAATGGAAGAGACCAAAAGGAACAAATTTTTTTTTAAAGGGCAACATTTTTAGGAACAAGATCAGGAAGTGGAAATGCCAGGGTTTATGCAAGGGTTTTTGTGGTCTCCAAAACTCTCTCTCCTTAAAAGAGTTGTATTACATCACAAAATAATTATAAATATACAAAATAGTGGGAACTAAAAACACACATCTAAAATTCTCTCCAGTATTTACTCCCCAAGATTTTCCTTAACCCTTACGAGAGGCAAATTGAGGCCTGACAGAAACTAGTATGAGCAGAATTATTTTTAAGAGGCCTCAAATACTAGCAGTGCTTAGCACGTACATTCAGTGCCTTCGTGCAAGAGCGTGAAAGGTTAGCTCTAAAATTGTTCATTCAATATAATTTTTCATTGAAATTACTTATTTGCCACTTGTAAGACATGACAGGTGTGAAGTTGGTTGGACAAATAGTTGGAAAAAACCCACAGAGATCAACCTACAGTGCAATCCCAGTAACTCACAGCCCTAAATGAGGCCCTGTATTGGTTGGAGGATGGTTCAGACATAGTCTATGAATTAGTAATGTATATTGTACTGTATGTCTGGCTCAGTGAGGCTTGTGTTTGTGAAACAAAGCTGACCTTTTAGTTAGGCCATAAGACTTAATGAGCACTCTAACTGTTGTGGTGTGGGTTTGATTTAGGGACTTTCCTAAAGCTGTCATGACGCATTTTTCTTATAGCTGTTAATCAGCTCTCTCCCATTCATGATGAGTGCTTACACGCCTTAAGTTTCATTCTTTGTTCATTAAATATTTTTAGTGCTAATGAAGCCTAAGTGTTTCTCTCAGCTAGCCTGTACGAGTACAAGCAAAGCAATTTGGGAATGTGGGCTGCACCTGTCTGGCCCCAGAGTTTCACAGCTACAGCCATCTGACAACACTAAAGCCTGGACAAGCTTTGTAGGGCTTGGCATCCTTCCATGCTGTTTCCCTCCTGACTTCCCCTTGCTCTAATTTGGCAAATTAATTTTGTGAAAAGGCCTCTGTAATTTTGCAAAGATGTTTTGTAAACCCTTTTTCAGCTCTGAGTGTCCCAAAGCAGCTCTGGGCCCCAGCCTGTGACCACAGAACCACAAGATAGCCCCCTCCCCAATCCCCTGTCACTGGTCCCTGGCCTTTTTTGCTCTCGCTCAATATCACTCCTCACTTCGAAGTGGTGAGGGGGAAATTGATGGGCTGGCAAACATGACATAATGTGTCTCCAGGGGAAACAAGTTTCAGGGTTTTTTTTCTCGTTTTCAGTATTAATTTGGTCTAAGAGTATTAGCTTCTAGGTCTGTCCAAAGTGTGCATTATCATCACTAGGGTGTGATAAGGAAACATATGCTTTTCTACACAGTAAAGCATACAATAGTTTTTTTTCACATGCTTCCTTTTTTATCTGAATACATCTGAAACTGACAGAAATACAGCTACAAATTGTCATACTGTCACCATTCAGAAGCATTTGTCTGATACTCCTGACTGATTGACTAACTAGTTCATCTATTCAGTTAATGAATTCATTTGTTGGAGACAGGAGGATATAACTGACAAATATAGATCTTTTTTTTGTCAATTGTGTGCAGATTGTGAAAGATATCAATGAGAAACGTATGTTAGAAACTGCAGTATGATCACTCTGTAGTATGAGCACTTATTTCTTTAAATATTTATAATCCAAACACTGATCATTGGTCAAATGATTTACACATGTAATTATGTAGTTTGTAGTTACGTGTTTAAATTGGTAAAAAAGGTTGGAGGAACAACATTTACTGTACATCAGAAGAGAGACATCTGTTAGGAAAGGCCCCTTCCTGCGTAACTTTGATAGGGTTTAATGACATTTTCAGATGCCGATGTAATGTTTGGTTGACACAAAAGCTTTTGCAGCAGATCAGAGTTTGGCAATGACAAGAAAGTCTGAGAACTCTCGTGCCACAAAGCAGTGACTCTGTAGAGTTCTTCGTATACAAGTGACCACCAGAGATTAAACATACTCATGGGCTGCAATTTATGGTCAGCCTTTGATGTGACAGAGAGCTTCAGGCTTGTTTTATTCTCATTTATATATTTACTGCCTCACTGAGTGTAATGCTTCCCTAAAGCCCTGGGAAATTGTCCTGTTGTCATAAGAGATGGGCCGTGTCATCTTAAATCAGTCTCAGACAGGCACACACAAGTTGAAGGGAAGTATTTTTTTTTTAATTAGCAATATTTGAAAAGTAGGGATGATAGACTAACAGGACTAAGGCAACCATCTTTCAGACCCCCAGGTCCGATTCTGAATAAATAGCTTAGCTGTGGAAATGGCAGTCAGTTGTGCTCAGGAGTGGGGATTGATTCGGTCAAACTTTCCTGAACATCATTAACATTTGACTTGCACAGTACACAACTGTTCTAAATGATTGGAAACAACACTGTGAACAGCATGTCTATTGTCTCAGCAGTCAAGTGGTGTTTTACCCACAGATGAGTGATGGGAAAGCAAAAAAAATGTGTTGAGAGAAAATGGAAAACTTTGTATAACTAAATGCCAGCAACACTAGCTGTTCCTTAGACGTACTTAAAAACTGTATTGTGGTTGAGGCTTGAATGGCTTTATAGAGTTTCATTATTCTGAATTCTGATCAAATATACTGTATAATATTCTGTCGAAATGCATGAGCATATTATGCTTTGAATGCCTCAGATTCTGACAACTATGTATATCGGCTAAACATAACCTTCTTTTATGCCGTTTTTGTTATCATAACCCTCCCAAACTGCTGTGTTGTGAAGCCCAGATTGGAGCAGCATTGCCAAAGATGTCCGTCTGATAACAGACAGCTTTGTTTAAAGAGTCGAGGGGAAAATACGTGGCTGTTTTTATAGTTGTCTGTAGTCCACTGCTATTAGATGTGTATCCTCAGGTCATTTTTAAAGGACATAAAAATTGCTTGCCAAATAGTACTCATGTGTTACAATTTCCACGGTTCTTAAACAATTTTAACAAAAACACAAAATCATGTAGTAAATCTCAAATATGTAACTATTTTCTTCGTGAAAATATTTATTTTATTTTAGGAAAGGGTAGAAATATCACAAGATCGACCTAACGACAGATACAAACTTAACAGGCTGTATGAACTTCATTCATAAGGGTTAAAGGAGAACTTCTCATACTAGTGCAAGCATAAACTTGATCCAACTCTTCATTCTTCTACACAGACATATCATGGCCTCCATGACTGAATTTACTGCAATTGATGGCCAAACCCTTAAAATAAAACAAAGCATAGTAACCCATCTACTTGCTGTCCTGACACTCTGCCCGCAAGCTTCTTTAAAAGTGCTTTCAGCTGTGGTGAATTGTGAATGGTTCTGTTCCTTTCAGCATTTTCCCAGAATCACGAAAGGCTGTAGTTATCAAAGAAAAAGAAACATTTTGGAGAATCTCTGGTGCTAAGTTGCAGGCTTGTCTCAATCCTCTTGCTTTTGAGACTTTTGAGAAAGTAGTTGTAATCAGATCAGCTATTTAAAATCAATAACTGGTATAACATCATCCAGTCCAAGCTTTCATCAACATCATCCACATTAAAGCCAGGAATTGCTTTGTTTGTCTGCTTGTGTATCATAGAAAACCACAATAACACATGGTGTACCACATGGACCTATTCTTGTGCTCTGTTTGTTTAACTTTTACATGCATTGTATTAGCTAAAGAACAACTCTTGGATGGAGACCATAGATACAGTATTCACTTGAAAGTATACTGTACTTTTTAAGACTCCTCAAAACATAAAGATTTGGGTCTAAGCATTACGCATTTGGCATCTATAGTTAATTCAGAAGGCCAAAGCTAATTCAGAACTTTTACAAATAAAACAAAATACTACTTCACACCTGTTTGCACTAGCTCCCAGATATACACTAAACATGTTTCAGTGTGATAGACAGACAATTAAATAATTTACTGTAAACTTCCGTAGGCTACATGATGGTGGGATGTTTTTTTTAAATACAGTATATATGGAAAGACATTGCAGCCAATTCTGCTAGTAGAAAGCATAAATACATTTACATTTACATTTATGCATTTAGCAGACGCGTTTATCCAAAGCGACTTACAAAACGAGGATAACAATCGAGCTACATAGCAGAAACCTTAAGGAGCATAGTGCTAAGTGATAGTGCTTCAGTTCATTTTAGTGCTAGGATAGAGGATGTTCTCTGAATAGCTGGGTCTTTAAGAGCTTTTTGAAGGCCTCCAGAGATGGCCCTGTTCTGATTGTTTTTGGTAGGTCATTCCACCAGCGTGGGACGACATATGAGAAGAGTCTGGATTGCCTTGGGCGAGGTGCCGGGACTGCCAGTCGACAGTCATTGGAGGACCGGAGTGTTCGGGGGGTAGCCTGAGCTTTTACGAGAGCGCTTAGATAGAAAGGGGCAGATCCTCTAAGCACTTTGTAAGTCAGCATCAGTGATTTTAATTTGATGCGAGCCGCCAGAGGCAACCAGTGGAGCTCGATTAGCAGAGGGGTGACATGCGTCCTCTTCGACTGATTGAAGATGAGACGCGCCGCAGCATTTTGGATCATCTGAAGTGGCTTGACGGCAGAGGCAGGAAGTCCAGCCAGAAGGGCATTGCAGTAGTCAAGGCGTGAGAGGACAATAGTTTGAACCAGCAATTGGGAGGCTTGTTGAGTTAGGTATGGTCTGATCTTTTTGATATTACAGTAAATAGTGCGAAGCGGCAGGCCCGGGCAACAGAAGCAACATGGTCATTGAAGGTTAGTTGGTCGTCAATCATAACACCTAGGTTCCTTGCTACTCGTGAGGGAGCAGGAGACAAGGAGCCAGAGTTGATGCAAATGTTGTGGTGAATAGTTGGTTTAGCTGGGAGGACCAGCAGCTCGGTTTTTGAGAGGTTCAGCTGGAGATGATGGTCTTGCATCCATGCAGAGATGTCAGAGAGGCAATCCGAGATTCGTGTTTGGATGGTTGGGTCATCGGGTGAGAATGACAGATAGAGCTGGGTATCATCGCCGTAGCAGTGGTAGTAGAAGCCGTGTTGGCGGATGATTTGGCCCAAAGAAGTGGTATAGATGGAGAAATGAAGGGGGCCCAACCAGGCGGCAACATTCCATGTCAGACAATGAAGCCAAAAATGAACGTTCTAAAGTTGCAATACCACAGTCATCCGCTGGGGGCTGGCTGCAAAAGGGAGTCAATTCCCATAGATCGCCATGTTAAAAAGTCCATTTTCACAGTAAAAATAAACATATTTACAGCCTGGTTCAAAAAACGGTTTTAGTGCATTTCGATCATTTTTGAGTCCATGACAACTGTGAGGGGGGTGAATTATTTTTAAATTCATCAGCTTAGTGCACAGATTAGTTTTATCTTTAGCAAATTGAGGGATGATTGACAGCTGTCAATGGCCAATCAGAGCCGGGTTCTAAAGTTTGGGGTTGTTAACGGGGCCATCATCGTCGCCCATTCAAACCTGAACTTCAAGATCACCACTACGTTAATATTTCAGTTAATTTTGTAAGTGTCATCTCCTGTTGGTAACCGACCATCCAAGAAGGCTTCACATTTTATCCGGTAAGTGTCATTTCAGTCTTACTTGTCACTGTTAAAAAATATGTAGCATCGCTGCATATGTAGCATGTAACGTTAGTTAGCATGCTATGTCCAGGTCTTAAAATCATACAGCACCTGAAGTGAACCCAGCACGTTGATATCTGCCTCACAGTTGTTTATTTCGATAACGTTAGGAAGAGTAAGGTGGTATTACCTTTGCGGACTTAACGTTAAATACCCAGAGACGTTTTAATAGGAGGCGTAGCATCCCTTTGACTAACAACAGTAAAGCTAACGTTAGCTATAACTATCCTAATGGAGAGTGTAATGTGTTAATAAAACGTTAACAAACGCTCTCTTGTAACGTTAAAACCAAAGATTGCAGTCTACGGTTTATCTGACACTTACTTTAAAATAAGACGGAATTGATTGACCAAATTCCGTTCCATCTTTAACGTTATGTGGAATTGAAGGTTGTGAAATCCACGCCATCAGTTGGGTCATAACTCTGCCTTGCTAAATTTGTCAGAAATGAACGTTATAAGAAACCCATAGCTGAGCCGTCGGTCATTGACATTCATTGATTATAAAGGCATAGGCTTTATTTACCTTTCGATTAGTTGGAAGGTAATTACTGTGGATTAAAATGTCATCTCTGCAGTGAAGAAATAGCATTGAGTTGCTGAATTGCATAGTTAGTTTGATGGGACAGCTGTGCACTGAAATGAAATTGACGTGACTTGTGGAGAAAATCAGACACTGGTCTATTTTTCTTGTAAGCTAAGATGAACTGGAAAAGTGCCCTTGTTTGTAGTTATTGGTCAGAATTACACTTAATAGTGTACCTCTATTAAAGGGTACGAAGTGTTACACACACACTTGTCAGTAAAACATTTGCCTGGTAATTGACAGCTTGGCCAAACACACTTGGATATTAAACAGCTGGTTGTCTAATGTAATTACATTTTTTTTTCTCCAACATGTAATTTCTTGTTGGATTGTTAGACAGATTGTTCCAACATTTTAAACAAACATTACTTATCTTTTCCTGACCCAAACAGGCATGACCCCATGGACAAGACACTACAGCTGCGCAGGCAGCATTTTGGAAGGTACTGATCTTTGTTTCCTCCAAAGAAACCATTTAATGTATCTAACTGCCTGTTCTAAAAACATGCTTTCCCCCTCATACTGTATATATTTCTGGTCTAACTAGTGGAAACTGCAGAGCATCCGCAGGCCAGATGAGAGAGTGCTGAAATGAAATTGAACCAGTTGACCCAACGCCCTGTCTGACATTACCCAGAGACACCAAGATGGCCTCTCAAACAGCAAAAAACAAAATGCACAACATTTTGTTGACTTCATACTTATTTATTTTATCATATTTCATATATCAGTGTCTTACTCGTATGGTTTTTAATTGTGGATGGCATGTTCTGTAATTCAAGCTAAAAATATATGGAATTTCCGGTTCGTGAAGTTTGTAATTAATAAAAAAAAATTCCACAATAAAAATGTAATTTCCATATATTTCAGGTGTGTGTTGTGTAAACAATTCCAACTTATGTTTCAACTTACTTAGGAAATTTGTTAAAGGTCTTGTGACAGTTCCAGATGTAAAGTTACATGTGCACTCTTCAGGTTTCAAATCTTAATTTAACAGAGTAACATGCATCAAAGATCTCTTAACCTTAAGATGGAATTGCCTCAGTGCTTATCTCATCAAGTCTTTTGGTTTGATTAAAGTAATTCCTGTGCATTGTTCTAGGGCAAGTGGGTCTAGCCTACTGTGCATAGCTGCTACACAAAAAGTAAACACCAGTGTTTAAAAGTTGCATCCATAACATGAAGTTTGTGATGAAAGAAAAGTAGGCTGTCTCTTGGTCTTCATTTTCTGCTCCAACCCAGAACATTGACAAGCGTTTCATCCAACAGCGACCATCTTCATACAATGGGAACTGTAAAAAATGTTTTGATATATTATACAGTATAATCTAATTGAGTTCTGTCGTACAACACTTAGCAAGCTCAGTAGCTACAACATTCAGCATGTTACAAGTAAGGTGCGTGAAGAACAGTAAAGAATAATATTCGACTGAAATTAAAATGTTTTGCTTATGTTAAGCCTTTTACCAGGTATCACAGGTATTTTCAGGTAAGCTTCACAAGATAGCATGCATAACCCAACCAAAAATGAGAACGTACACTTTCATTTAGCCCTCAATGTATGCCTACCAAACGTCAGTTTAGCATTACTAAAACAATTCACGGCTGTGCCTGAAGAAGTCTGTTCTCAAAGCCTACTTATCGGTGATTCATACCGGACTTATATGAACAGTAACGTACAACATGTATAAAGAAGCTAAGCAATTTTACTAAACAATTTTCACTCACCAGCAGTTTTTTTTTCATTCAGCATGGATTCACTTCACTTAGGAAAAAGGGGCTCCAGTTCCGAAATGATGCCTCAGCGTTCTCAGGGTAGCACCGGCTCCACTTGTTATCCTTAATTGGACGGACCCGGCGTAGGCGGGTTTAGAACGTTGACTTAACCGTCCAAGATGGCAGCGCCCATAACCCCCGATTTTGGCTTCATTTTCACTGTTAAGGAATTCTATGGGTGACGTCACAGATGCTTTGTCCAGTTATTATATACAGTCTATGGGCCCAACACAGATCCTTGGGGTACTCCAGTAGCGAGGTGGTAAGGCGCAGAGGTGTGTCCTAGCCAGGACACTTTGAACAGTCGCCCAGTGAGGTAGGATTCGAACCAGCAGTATGCATCACCCTTGATGCCCATGTTTGACAGTATAGACAATAGAATACTGTGGTTTACCGTATCAAACACAGCTGACAGGTCAAGCAGGATGAGTACAGATGACCTTGATTCCGCTCTGGCTTCTTTTAAGGTTTCAACCACAGATAGTAGAGCTGTTTCAGTGGAGTGGCCGCTCTTAAAGCCAGATTGGTTGTGGTCGAGTAGATTCTGTTGGCTCAAGAATTCAATAACCTGTTTGAATACCGCCCTTTCAATAGTTTTAGCAAGGAACGGAAGGAGAGAGACCGGCCTGTAGTTTCCCACTTGGTCGGGAGCAAGAGAGGGTTTTTTGAGTAGAGGTGTTACCTGAGCATGCTTGAATGCAGAAGGGAAGATTCCTGTTGATAGTGAAGCGTTGATCACATTTGTGATAGCTGGTGTGATAGTTGGAGCTATGGATTGCAAGAGGTTGGTTGGAATCGGGTCCAGAGGGCACGTTGTAGGACGGCTGCAAGTGAGAAGTTTGGACACATCCATTTCGGTGAGGGGTTTGAATGAAGCAAATGTCGCGGCAGGACTATTGCAATCGGAGGTGCTTCCGCTAGTATATGGTCCAGTTGTAGCCTTTGCAGTTGGTTCAGAGAACTGCCTACTGATGGCAGCTACTTTGTCGTTGAAGAAAGAAGCAAAAGAATCAGCTGTCAGATTGGTAGCAGGAGGTGGTGGTGGGGGGTTGAGTAAAGTTTTGAAGGTTGAGAATAGTCTCCTGGTTTCTGTGGCGTTTTGAATTTTGTCATTATAGAAAGCCTTCTTTGCAGCAGTGACATCAGATGAGAAGGAAGAGAGCAGTGTCTGGAACCTGTTTAAGTCAGAAAGATTTCTTGATTTGCGCCATTGCCTTTCAGCAGCCCTGAGGTTTGTACGCTGTCGACGGATGGAATCATCAAGCCAAGGATGCGGTTGGGAGGGCCGAGCCGGTTTGGTGGATAGGGGACATAGCCTATCAAGACACATCCTCAGGGTAGAGCACAGAGACTCAGTGGCATCATTGACCTCAAGTGAGGAGAATGTACATGCTGGTGGAAGAGCAGAGGCAGCAAGAGAAGCAAAGTGAGAGGGAGAGAGATTGCGGAGATTGCGGCGGAACGATACCAGAGGAGGGACGGTCCGAGATACTATAGACGGTCCGAGATAAATAGTTTTTTCATAAGTGTGTTATCACACAGAGCTTCGAGATTTTTGTATGTTTTTGAACAGGAGGTTTAGTTATTGCTTTTACATGAATAGTTTGAAACTGAGATTACAATCAGTCACGTTGAAAGCTCTGGAGACCAGAACTTCTCATATCCAGGGGGCATGTAATATTGAAAATGATGACAAGCATGTAATCTTGTAAAATTGAATCATGCATTGTTGGGTATGTAAGAAGACCAAGAACAGACAAGATTAGTAGAGAACCAGTTCCAAATACCCTGCTGCCAAAGTTTCCCCAATTACAAATGGTTGGAAGCTTAAGTAGCGTTGGCAGACAAAATTACTTATAACAGTTGTATTCTCAAAAGTATCTAAGAATTAGAGTAACCACCACCACTAACAACAATGACAATATTTCAGACAAGTATTTTCTAAATTTAAACATCATTGATGGTGAACTGCACCCTTCACACAGTGGATGGTAAAACTTATATTTGGTCATTCCAGATATGTTATTTTAATATTTTTTTTGCAGCAATGTGTGAGATGCCTTTCTAAAATTGCCTTCTAGAACCACTGATGGGCTCATGCCATGACATTGTCTGTCTGTGTAGCCACTACCAGTGTCCTAGATGTATATATTATTTCCTAGGCATCTGGGATGAGGTGTGGTTCATTTTAAATAGCTTCTCCTCTATCTGTGAAGACATTGTTTTAAAAACAGTGAATATTTGTGACTGTATCACTGTGTCCAATAATGGGCTCTTCTTTAGCCCTGAACCATAAAAGTACCAACTACAATAAACCAACCAATTAGAACAGTTTTGAGGATACAGACACATTTGTAGTAGCAATTCACAACTCTAACCTATATCACACATAAGTTAGAAGTACTTCCGCAGTACTTCTAACATAAGTTAGAAGTACTGCAAAATACTTTTTATACTTTTTAGGCCTTAAAGGTCTCCTTCCACAATAAACCGTTTAATACTTGATTTTTTTACATTACCATAGGTCAGCCCAAGTTGCACTTGTATGCTCAACTTCAAAATGCTCTCCTATTTGCCTGTGATAGAAAACAGCCGGGAAAAACAAGTGAATCGGAAAAGCCGTACAAGCCTACGTCACATTAAACATTAGCTATGCAGTTAGCCCGCCCTCAAGAAAACATTTGGCTGCCTGCAGACAGACCCACTAGAGGGAGCGTCATAGTGCTGTTAGCCAATCAGAGGCGATACATTTGCATATCATTAACATTCATAAGAATCCTCTCGTGCTATCCCTGCCCTCGTTTTCACCTAACTAAAATAGCTTGAAACAAGACAAGACAGCATATTTTTGTCGAAACCAACTCTCATGACATTATTTTAGAGACCACCACAAAATTAATGAAAATACGATGGAATGAGGAAATATGATGGAATTTTTTTGTAAAAACCCTGTGGAGTTTAGCTGTTAGCTATGCAATATTTATTAACAATAGTTTTTTGTAAAAACCCTGTGGAGTTTAGCTGTTAGCTGTGCCATATTATGTTTTGAACTGTTTTGGCAGCATTAATGCAGTTGGGCTTAAATGCTAACATGCTATGTGTTGCCAACCGATGCACCTAACTTACCAGTCTGTTTTTAATAAATGGTGAAATCAAATGAAATTAAGTTTTCTTTGGGCTTCAGATATATCCCTATGATCGTAGACCTAATGGAAATATATGATGCTGAAATAATGTTTTCAGACAGCCATGATGACGTTAGGCATTGGGTTAAATAGGTGTTTTTAAACAGAATCAAAGTTGTCTTTCTTAATTTTCTTCTAAGGGGTTTAGACCTTTGGTCTATTCACATCAAACCTCGGCGACAAAACTGGTGTTAACTAAACTTTTTGCAGATCTGAGGTTTTCTTTGTAAAACCCATTCAATCAGCAATAAGTGGTATTGCGTTACAGACAAGCACACAGTTTGATCTGAATCCACAGTTGATTAGCAAGTTACTGCATGCTGACTGGCTCCAGATGTCAATGAATCATGGCAAAGGGGCTTAACAAGAAAGGGAAGGATGCTCTTCATTGAGTGAGGGCAGATTATGTCAAAATGATGGCATGTCATCCATAAAATCAATTTAATATTTCTATGACCTAAGATAGGGTGCTTTATTATCTTCTCACTCACTCTCTCTCTCTCTCTCTCTTTCTGTGTCTCCACTCTTTCTCTCTCTCCCTATCAACCTTGTACAGTGGAAATGCTGATTCTTTTACAATTTAGGCATTTTATGATTCCTGAAAGTACGTCACCATAGTTGTTCTGTGAAGATGTACAATGTGCTGTTTTGCCAAAAGATTGGTCACAGCTGGTGCATTAGGCACACATCCCTCTAGCAAATACATTGCATGACAGATATTTTTCCTCACATAGTGTTTGGGGTGCTCCACTGTATTTTACTAAGGAGATGTAGCAGTAGTACAGTTAGCTTGAATAGTGATATATTAAATAAATTCCATGGAGTTGGTCATGTTATTAGGACCAACCAATTTGGAGGGAACACAGAGTTCTTACTAAATAGATCAAGATCTTCTTGATGCATCTTGATCAAGGCCAAATGTGTGTGTGTGTGTGTGTGTGTGTGTATGTGTGTTGGATGTCCCTGTTAGTATCCCAATGCTGTTTGTTCTTTGTGTCCAGGAGTGCCCAGACAAGACAAGACACTGCAAGTTCCTCTGTCAGGCAAATGGGCACATCCAGGGCAGTTAAACGTTACCCAGAATCCACTGCACACCTCAATTCTAATGCATTGCCCACTGGGAACAGATATGGCAATGAGCTTGGGCCTAGTTATTTGAACAACCACCCACAACTACAAGACACTAGTGTGCTGGGGCCCTTGAATAGCGCACTCTCACCATCTGGTAAATATACTACATCATACTATTGTCCATGTGTCTTTCTCTCTCAAAACTACTGCCTTGTTCCATGTTTTAAGTTGTAAAACAGACTCTCTCTCTCTTTCTCTCTCTTCCTCTGTTGCTCCCACACACATGCTACCTAGTGTGCTCTGACAACTCATGACTTAAGATGATTAGCATTAAACAAGTCCAGATTTTGCCCATGGTCACATCAAATGTACACGCTCAATTCAGTTCATCGCAAATGAAGACTTTTTGGAGACAAGTGAAATTTCCTTGTCTTTTCCTTGTCTTTCTCTTTCTCTCTTTCTCTTTCTTTCTCTCTTTTTTTCTCTCTCCTCTCTTCTATATTTCTCTCCCTCCTCTGTGTTCTCTCCTCCTTTGGAAAGCTTATGCAATGACGTATCATCTCTCCAGCTGCAGCTTGCCACTATCCAGGCACTGGCACTCAATGGAACACACGGAAAAAAAAACACACACACACCCATACGCACACACACACACACAATTGGCAGACGACAATTTGCAGACACCACTTTTTTGATATTGTGTCCATGCAAGGAGTCTAGTCATTTGCATGTGTATGTACGGTACGTGTGTGTGTGTGTGTGTGTTTGTATGTGTGTGTGCATGCGTGGATGTGTGTCAGGACAATGCAGCTGGTCTCGGGAGTAATGTTACCCATCCTACTTCTGCTGCTTGATCAGGCCCCTGTGCTGCTCTGTTATGTCCCAGGGGCTAACCTCACTTCTGGTGTCGACCGCATCAAGATAGTTTTCACGCCCATGGTGTGCCGCAGGACATGCTCAGGGGGACGCTGCTACAACAGCTGTGAGAGGGGAGAGAAGACCACTATCTACAGTGAGAACCAAAACCAGCCGCCAAAAAGCCAAGGCTTCCGCTTATGTGAGTGTGCAGATATGACCTTTTCTCCTTCCTCACTATCCTCCTTTCTTCTTCTCATCCCCTTCTTGGTCTCTTCTTCCTTTCTTTTTTTCTTTTCAGTGGCTGACCACATAGCCTCATAAAGTCTTTGCTAGTAACTTCAACATCTGTGTCTCCAGAGCACATCTAGAGCTCTATGCATGTGCCTTTTGAGAATAATTGGACAAAGGGGATGTGCTATGGGGCTGTCTGTCTTGATTTAATGAAGGAAAGTCTCTGAGTCTCATAATCACTCAATGACAACAAATTATTCTTATTATGTGAGTATTAAATGAGATGATTGATGATAACTCACATCACTTCAATTCATGGCCATGGCCAAAAGCCAAAATCCATAGTAAAGTCAGGCACCCTGGAAAAAAATGTCCGGGAAAAAAGTTGCCCTGAAAAAATACCTCATTCATGTTCTGTACATTTCCTTGAATCCCTGTGTGGACGATGGCGTACTGATAAGCTAAAGATAGCTGTATTGTGTTTTCAATGGGTAGGATGTTATTTTATCTAACTGTGAAGAAAGAATTTAGCATCCCCAACTCAAAAACCTCAGAAACCCCTGAACCTTTATATTTTTGTCAGTGATCTGGAAGCAATGGAGCACTGTTTGACAAAAAGGGCTGTACTCGGATTGTGTTTTCTGATATTCAGAAAGTATGATGTGTTTCCCACAGAAAAATAGCTCCACCTCCCTATGCTAGTCTAGCTGTTTTATCCTAAGTTAAAAGTGGCATACAGTATGTGATCAAGACCCTGCTGTATCCCAATAGTTTTACACTCCACCCCCCCACTCCTTTACACAAAGACCTCCCATTGTTCCCATTGCAGCAGATTTGAAAAGCTTTATGATGGTCATTCTTGCTAGTTTTGCTAGTCTTGTACAGTGCTAGCATTTACAGCTTCCATGCCTCAGGCACATTTAGCTGTGTCCAGTTTTAAAGGCTGAGCTGTGTGTTGTACTCAAACTCCTTTTGATGCTTCTGTACTCCCTGTTTAGCAGGTGTCCAGCATCACTGTGTACACACTATGTTCCTCACAGTGCTAGTAGTGCTCACCAGAGGCTCTAGGGGAACGTGTGTATCTTGTACTGTATCCCATACAACTTACACAGCATCATGAGTTAAAGTAATGGGAGCCATATAAAGAGTGGAACCCACAGAAAAGATAGACACTGCATCAGTGTACCTGTTGTAGTTGCTGTGTAATGGGTGTCCTTTTGCTAACATTCTAATGCACTTCCACTGCAGGAGTGCCACTTGCCATGATAGAAAGCTGGTAGTCTGCTGGCTATTGTGCCAAATATGGTACTTATAGTTATATAAGTATATAGTAATATAGTTATTTTATAAGTATATAGTAATATAGTTATTTTGGAAATACCATATATAGCCAAATAGTGGCAAAACCCCCGGCAAACTGCCAGAAAACAGCTGCAGCCGTGCTATTGGACCACCAGCAATATAATTTAATTAATATTGAAAAGTCATGACGTTGACCTGTCCTTAAAAAGTCCTTAAAATTGATGATGAAGCAGCATTTGGAACACTGAAAGTACATTTGTCTGGATGAACTGCAATGCAATGTAATGGACTCAGACTTGCATTGGCAACAAATCATGACTCAGCTTTAATAACATAATAATGTCCTTACAATGCTAATATATTATTTCTTTGTGGTGCCGCATCAAAGACACAGAGTATACAGATAATAGGGTACAATGCTATAGTCAAGAGAAAATAACTATTTACAACACTAAAAGCACATAGCTTTCAGTCAGGTATTTTCAGAACAAGGTATATAACTTTATGGACCTATGGGAATTATTCTTATTATCAGTTTATATACTTACATGAATATTATGGATGGCCTAAACACATATCCAAAAACATTATTAGTTTTCAAACTTGTGCTTAATATTCTGCTGTCACTTGCATACTGACAACCTATTAACATAAGTTTCACTGAGGTATTTAAGATTACTCCATAGATCTTCAGCCAGTTGTGGTTTACAGTTGTGGTTTTGGCTACAGTGTGCATTATTGCCCTCAGAATGTAAACATCTGGCAATATAGCTTTCAACTCTTTCCAATATTCTTGATGAAACATCCACTTGATGGACAAAAGTGTTGATACATCCTCTTACAGCTCCCAAGTTGATGCTTATCTGAAAATAAAATAATTATGCCTGCAACTCAGTTCTTTTTTTTTCTTGCTTTAGTGTTTTAAGTCACTCCAATCTAAATACATAATATCTTCATTTGATTGTAACAACTGATGACATGTGAGTACTTGCATGTCTCTAGCCGTGCTTAGACTGAGAAATGTGCTTCTCTTTATTGCGTTATTGGATTTATTGGAGGGGAAAGCTGTAAGGTTTATGTCGGTGGTATTAAGTTAGTGAGATTCACGACAAAACTGATGCCATTTTCCAAAGGGTTGATAGCAATCTGGAACAGACTCCAGTATGCACGGGTAAACACTTCTCCTGCTTGACAGTGTTGAAAGCCATAAAAGATGTTACTTTATCCTTGTGTGTGTCCGTGTGTGTGTGTGTGTGTGTGCGTCCGTGTATGTGTCCTTGTGTATCTGTGTGTGTGTGTGCGCGTGTGTGTGAAGATTCTGTGACTCTTGCTCCTGGAGGAATGTGTGGAGGACAGTAAACAATTCTCTCATGCCTTAGCTATGCCCTCAGAGAGAAGCAGTAAAACCTGGTTGAATAACATAGCTGCTGTATTTGGTTCTCTCTCTCTCTCTGTGTCTGTCTCTCTCTCTCTCTTTCTCTCTCTCTCTCTCTCCTCTCTCTCTCTCTCTTTCTCTCTCTTACACACACCAAACACACAGCACACATACATACTTCCTTTTTCTGTCTCTCCTCTCTCTCACTTTCTTTCTCCCCCCTCTCTCCAACACACACACACACACACACACACACACACACACACACATACATTCACACATTCACACACCCACCCACCCACATGCTTTAACCCAGTTGTGTTTTAAGACAACCTGCCCCCCTTCTAGGAAATGGGCCAATTTTGTGGCTTGGACTCTATAAATTGAGAAAGAACACTGGGATATGGTATTATTGTGCGACCTCAGACAGAGCTGAGCACAGTGTGCATACATATAGGGGTGGGCAATATAGACGATATATACCGTATGCAATATGAATTTTGCCAATGATAGAGATTTTGGGTCATATCGCCATACCGAAATAGGCTCATTGCGTTTCCACAACCATGTGAAAAAATGTTGACCTGTAGCTTCACCTTATTGATAGTACCTTTTCATTCTTACAACAAAACTGTAAGAGCCTATAAATTGAACAGCTACTGCCTGACACAAATGCAGCTTACCAGTTTACTTCTGTGTGAATTTGAGAGTCCAATATAACCTCCGAACGATGACTAAACAACTGTTGTACATACTGACTTTATGCTATGGTAACCATTAAGAAACTGTTATGCTGTAAGTTACATACCAAAGTATACCGTGATATATATCATCTACCGTCTATGGTTCAAAATATATCGCAATATAAATTTTAGACTATATCGCCCACCCCTACATACATACATACTGTCTTTTGGTGTATTTCTCTAGCTATATCATGTTTTGTTTGTTGTGCTTAGAGAGTTTATGACTCATAAGATCACATTGTGCATGTGGTTTATTTAGAATTAGTAACAAGTGAGTCTAAGAATAGGGTCTAGCCCACGCTGAGAAGCAGTTCAAAACTGGGAAGCAGATATGAGAGACTTGGAGTAATGGCCTTTGTAGGCATGATTTAGTCACTGTGTGTAATCATTGGCATGTTTCCTGGTGCCCTTCCCTTGTCCACTTCAATCATCTCACACACATTGGCTACTCACGCATGGACGTTGTCTCATTCTGCCTTTCTTTTATTGCATTTTACCCCTACATAGTCTACAGTACCTCAACCCCCACGCACACACGCATATACAGCACCACCACTCAAAATAACCTTGCCAAAATAAACATCTATATTCCATGTCTTACCTGTGGTTTGTGAGGAAAAAAATAACTTTTATTGCCGTGCTAAATACTACAGATATGCTGCACATTGTAGACTTGGGAAAAAAGCTTACTGCTGATTATTTCACATTTGGTTTAGGAAACAGGTTTGTCTGAGTTGTGTTCTATAAAGCTCACACCCAAATGAGCTGCCAGCCGAATTGTTAATGCACAGTTTGGGCTTATTTTAAGGCTTTGGTGGGCGCTTCATCAGAGACTTTTTCTTCAGCTTCTGTTCAACCACACTCATTTTTTTATAAGTGTGGATGAAGAACCTTTTCAACCTCAATTATAGTGTGGATCGGGACAATTTTTTCTGTCCGCGACCGACCCGCACCCAACACCGCAGTGTTCGAATCCGACCCGAGCCCGATTGGCATTAAGATATTTGTGTCTGAGTCCGACCGAGCCCGACACACTTAAAATCACACTATTTTCATAGGCATAGTGCACGTTAAAACAAGAGGCCGGGCACAGTTATGTTGGCCAACCAATTAAAATTAAATTAACAAATAACAAAATAGAAATAGAAGTAAATAACAAGAGGTTGTATGGGCCTATATCTGTAAAAGAAATGAACACTTCAGGAGCGCTCCCGGTGATGCAACAACATTAACGTAGCCTAGTTTATTGAAATCATTTTACAAAATCACTTTTACTATTAGGACTATGAAACAAAGGAATTATTCTTGGCTGTGATGGCCCAGATGACTTACAAGCGTTATCCATGTGTCGCTGAAGCTGGGAATTCCGTCTTCTTGCTGTCATATTTCATGACAGTTCCACAACCCTTACATTGAACATATCCTACAGGTTCATCATTCTCGGCCTTGACAACTATGTAGAACTTTTCCCACACAGTCGACTTTCCTCTCTCATTTTCGATGGTCTTATACTCTCCAGAGGCTAACTTCTGTTTGCAATCCATCCTAGCACGTCTCACAACTGCACTTAGTCTTCAGTCGGGTTTCCATGCTCTAACCTCAATCAGCATCTACGTAACACAGCCAATCATCATATCCTACAGACTTTGTTCTCAAACATGTGCATCGCAGGTAAATGACACTCTTGGTTTGAATCCTCATGACATGCTCAATCAGTGTTCTCTGACCTAGGGTTAGAATCTAAGAAGAGGAGGTGTAGAGTGGGAGTCCATGTTAAGTCATCAGTAGATCAGTAGGAAGTCATGTGGAGTCCCCCTGAGTCCTACCACAGTTAGTCTTCATTCTCATGATGCACCCTGGTCTGTTTACAAGCCATCATGCCTGGATTGGCCTGGACATCTCAGTGTCTCTATCTTGAACAGACTGGGAGAAGTAGTGGCACATAAAATAGGCTGAAGAAGAAAAATAAAACATAAGAAGAACAATAGTGTGCTTCCTTCGGCTGTTGTGTACTTGAGCAGGCACACTAAATATGGACCTCAACACCTTTAACACATTTTTTTGTAAACAGGCCAAGCATTCAGGATTGTTCAGGGTTTTCATAATGATGCATGTTTTTTCCGGGATTACATAATCTATGTTTATTTGTTTGTGATTCGGTGCTGTTTGGGGTGCATATAAATAGATTAATTCAATGTTATTTTGCAGATTTGGTCAGTGGTGGCAACAAATTAGTCCCATGTTGATCATCTATGTGTGTGCGTGTGTGTTTCTCTTTTATCCAGTCTTCTGTCAAATACCCTGTCTGAATGGTGGCAAGTGTATTGGCCAGAACCAGTGTTGGTGCCCCTCCAACTCTACTGGGAAGTTCTGTCACCTGCCAGCCCCCCCTCCAAGCAGAAGCACCCAGGGATCCAATAGGAATGATTCCAATCAGGATAGCTCCTCTCACTCCATATACACATTGCCACTGTCCAACCAGGAAGGTGAGTTTTTTTGTCACAGGGTTGATTTGTAGCTCACTTGTTTTAAATGATGTTCAGTGGTGGCCTATTTTAGTATAGTAGTGACTAATTTTCTTGATAACTCAAAATGATAACTCAAAAACCAAAGACTAAAAAAATCTAAAACTGACCAAATGCTTCGGTATGGTTAGCAATAGCATAATTTACAGTAGGGTTTTCTTGTGGCGATTTACAGACATTATCAAGAATCACCCAAGAACTGAGAAACTGTGGTAATGTTTCAGATTTACAGCTCAAGGAGCCAACTCTGTCAGGAGTCATGCAAGAAAAATACAGTCAGTAGTTACCAAAAGTTCGTTCATGGTTTTGACTGAGCATTATAATAAACACAAACATTATATGGTGCTCAAGTCATACTGTAGATGGTAGTCTAAAGTTTGGACTGCTGAGCATATAAAGTTGGAGCGATGATGCAACTTCCACCATCTCTAACTGGGGAGCAGTAAAGACTATGCTTTTAGTCCAGTCTTAAAGATGTGAGAGTGTCTGTCGAATTTACAGAAGGCAGGGAGAGTATTCCACAAGAGAGGCACTTGGTAACAGAAAGCTCTTGCTCCTAAGGTAGATTTAGATATTCTTAAAGTGTATATCAAACTCTCAACAGACGTATGACTTTACACTAAAGGCTTTCGGACCTCCATCAACTCATCGACTCAAATATCAATAACAAAATCCAATAAAGCGTACTTTAGATAATCATATTAAATTCACTTATTTAGACTTGTTTGGAGGCCTTTCAAAGAGACTACCCCTTCTCAGTGCCAACTGGGCTTTGGCTCCATACAAAAGGATATCCTCATGACTGTGATTCAGCTGTACGCCCAAGGCCAGAGGCCAAGGCGTTCACAGCTGTGAGGATATCCTTTACCAGCCATATCATTAAATATATTTATACATCATAATATATTACTGACTAACTGTGGTGAAGACACCAGACTTAAGATTGCGGCCTTTTTTCACATTAATGTTGATTCGGATATTCCTTATTGGGATGGCATGATACCACATTCTAATACCTTATAAGCTTGAAGATTTGCCAACCAATCATTTCCTAGTAATTTCCCTTCATTTACTGCCAGGCTTTTCATGATACATTTGTCTCAAACGGGAAAGGCATACAACATATGCTTATATTTACTATCTGTCATTTTTTATGTGGTTTTGTCTTCCACTGTGTGTGTGTGTGTGTGTGTGTGTGTGTGTGTGTGTGTGTCTGTGTGTGTGTGTGTGTGTGTGTGTGTGTACGAGACAGCCTCTTTGCACGCATCCATGGTGAATGTACACATCCAGCACCCACCAGAGGCCGAAGTACAGGTGCATCAAGTGGCTCGCGTCCAGCCAGGTCAGGGCGTGCAGGATCATGGTCGAGATGGTTCATCACGCTCTGTGCAGCAACGTTCTCAGCCCACCACTGGCCACAGACACAACAATGACCACAGCCACAGTAACACTAATGGTCACAACAACAGTCCTTCCAGACCCATCAACAGGCAGAATGGACATGTTGGGAGGTGCTTTCAGGAGACAGTTGATGGCCAGGTAAACATATTTACATTTCAGCAGACATTGTCATCCTGAACATGAAGAACCACACAGAGCAGTGGGAGGCTTATTAATTAAGACATCATAAAAGTGCAGAAAATTAAACCAAAAAATTAAAACCAGAAGATCCAGGTAGAAGGTACAAATAAAATCAGGTGCTACTAGCAGCTAGTAGAAAGACTATAACGTAATTGATACTGCATTAAACAAGGAGTAGCGTGTACCCTTTTAGGTTGGTTGCAAACCAAGAGGCTCATTTGAAGCTCGTCTCATGTTGCAAGATTAATACCTTAGCATGTTTTCCAAAACCTCCACAGCTAGGTTGGCCGGTCTCAAAGCTGGCTCAAAAGATGCCCAATGACAGATATGATCATCTTCTCCCGACTGTGGCAAATGAGATTTTTTTTCAGACTGTCACTCACAAGAAATTGTGGATTGTACTTGCTCTCTACCTATATGCATGGGTTGGTGCCTAGCTCATGCAGCATTCAAACTTGAAAGCAGGAGACATACACTGTAAATGGACCTTCTCAAATACTGAAAATGCTAGAAGAAACAAAGGTTTTACATTAGTAATCTTGTTATCTAGATTCTTGGCTCTAAGCATTTTTGGCACCCAAACACATCAGTCACTCCGGTTTTCAAGCCTTGTTTTTTTTTTTGTTCTGTTCTGAAGGAAGGAAAAGACACACAGAAATCTTTGTTCAGTATGTGACCAAATCATTCATACTGAGAGCCATCAGTAAAATTGCTGTTTAGCTTGCATTTCAAATCTTCAAATAGCATTATATGTGGTTCTGTGCTGTTAGTTCTGCTGTAGATATGATCTGGATATCCTAAACAGTACTTTTGGACTGTCAGTCTGTGGCTTTTCAAATCTTTTCAGATTCAAATTAATGCCCAAGCGTGGTCTTGTAACTATTCTTTAACAACCAGAATCATAATCTAAATATGAAACCTCCCAAATTACTGATAATAGATGGGCTGTGATGAGCTGTTACTGTTACTGACTATAACTCTAATTGCATGCAATCTGTGGGAATGTCTGCACTGAATGGGGATTTGCTGGGAATGCCTATATAATGTTGCCACGATGTTTATATGATTTCTCTATTGATGATGTATGGCTTGGATTTTAAGAGAGCTACGGTCTTGTAAACGATAATGTTGAAACATGGCAGACTTGCCATTGTGGACCGAAAGCAAGTAAGCGAGTGACTGAAGTAGTTTTATATTCACAAAAAGCACTTCACACACAAACACTGATTGAATCCACAGGCAGCAGAGAGTGGAGCCTGCTGCACCAGTTGACAGATGATTGACACCAACCCGACGTATTACCCGTACACTGTTTCCTGGTCTCTCTTATAAAGGAAACCCAGAGAACCCTGGGTTGTCTTAAAAAGTGGTATACCTTTCACCGGAAGCCCGTCTCTGCCTCCGATTTACACTTTGGTTTGGTATTTACAAGCCCCTGTGCACCCCTGCTGTCTTCTGTTCCGGTGCTTGATGTGAAACGTGTCATGAGTTAGAATGGGGTGGGGGGTCACGCACCACTACACAGAGTTAGAAAGGTTCCCTGTGCACAAGCAGAGATTGAACAGACAGAGAGGGAATTGCACAATAAAACAAGAACCAGAAACTCTTTAACTCTCCTGCCATAATAATACCCAATGTTACCATAATCGATTTTGTTGCTCACTGAGTTAGTGTACTACAATGTAGCCAGTGAAGGGATATTTAAGCTTCGGGTAAAATACAGCAATGTCTTTGTCCAGTTGTGTGCTGTTGATAGCTCAACTTTTTTAGGATAGGAAGGATATTATTAAATACAAAAACAACAGCTATTCTGGCTTTAACGGTGACGGTCACAGCCCAGGGATATCATAGAGACTTTAGTAGGTTTAGAGGTTTTAATTGTTCTCTTTAATTGTTCTCTGTCCAATCTGTAAACTGTAAACAGCATTCCAGCATCCATAATATCACCTTGGTTGGTTGGAATGTTTCTGCAGGGATGTCTGACAATAATCTTCACCCAAACAGTCCAGAGCCCCAAGTGCCCATGCCAGCAGTAGATTGATCTTTGCCAAAGTGCTTTTGCCCATCCTAATTAGACTCAGATGCTCTGTAGCCATACACAGAGTCCTTGCTTCTGGGGGCCTGGTTTTAATGGTGAGCACAGCTCACCCTACAGCTCAGTGACGGTAAAAAGGAGAGTGTGAGAGTGACTAATGCGCAAGCTTAACCCTTGAATGATTTGTGATTTAAATCTATCTATCTAGATTGCTACAGCTTCATTTTGAAAATATTTCCTTAGTCACAATCACTCCCCCATCATAAATTACAGGGAAGTTGAGAGGTGTGGAAAAATGCTTGTCAGTTGTCAGGGACAGATATTTCACCTCGCATTTCTCTCGTTTGATGTCCATTTTCTATTTCTTTTTTTTCTGATTGCATTGTCTTTTAGTTGTTCCCCACACCCTGGCTATTGCAACATTAGGGTGCTTTTTGGAAGCAAAATAAGGCACCAAATAAATTCCATGATTCCATTGTCTTTGAAATAGGTGCAGCCCTACAGTAGTAACAGCCAAAAATTACTTTCTCGTAGTTCTTTTAGGTGTCCCCCAGAAAAAGTCATCCATAATTCTCCAAAAATATTGAGAAAGGTGCATACAGGAAGACAGTTTATCCAACTGCATATTTTTAGATACTTTTAGATACTGTATGCTTTATAGATACTTTGTTCTGAACAAAAACAATAGTGGGAATACTGTATAGGCTGGCCACAGAAAATTATATTGTATAACAAGATACAAGAAAACATTTTTCTGTGTATTTATACATTTTCCTGGTTGTAGTAATGAGCCGTTATACTGCTATCTTACAGTATAAGTTTTACAAAGCATTACAGGCTTCTTTGGCCTACTGGGTATGTACTGGGTATGTAGAGTGTGTTTGTAACTCTTCATTGTTTGGCATGTGCAATAGAGCATTCCTTTCCTGATGTCAATTTTTTATTATCCAGAAAATTCTACAGACAGGGATGATCTGTCCACACAAATCACTAAAATGCTATATCTCATGTTTGATCTTTCTGAATTCCAAAGTGAAATTTCAAAGCTGCTAAGTGAAAATATGTGTGCGTATCTGTGTCTGTGTGTGTGTGTGTGTGTGTGTGTGTGTGTGTGTGTGTGTG
>JAGFZM010000029.1:472415-511461 GCA_017657215.1 Limnothrissa miodon
CTCTCTCTCTCTCTCTCTCTCTCTCTCTCTCTCTCTCTCTCTCTTTCTTTCTTTCTTTCTCTGACTACAGCACTTGCACATGAGTAGGTGTAGCAAGAGATTTTAAAGATCAACCAAAAGGCAGTCACAGTTACAGAAACATCTCGGTCTGACTATGGCACTTGATAGTCAGACCAACAACTGATATTACTTGTTTACCTGTTTTTTTTACTTGTCTCTCGTGTCTAGATTTAAAGGGTTAACCAAATATGTTATGATTCTATCTGTTTGGAACACATGTTCCATGACTGGCCCTTTACAGCCATTTCCGAGCACTCATAAGACAAGCAGCTTGTGCGCCCAGGGACATATTTCTCAGCCAGGCAATCCTCTGCCTGAAGCTGTCTGTGGTTCAGGGACACTGGGAGGCGTCCCGGGGCAGTGTTGCTGATCCTCCACAAGTCGTTATAAATCAGGCCTCTCACTGAAGCAATTGCTCACAAGCTGGTTACTACTCCCCTGGGCAAATTGGGTGAGCATGATCTCAGTCACCCCTTTATCACTTCGCCCACATTCCCCACCCCTTCACTTTTCTTTTCTTTTGGAGAAATCCTTGGTTGAGGAAAGAGAGACAGAGGGTGTTACCAGGACGGTTTCCTGATGCTTATTTGATAATTGCTTACAATTCAATTGTGCTTCTGGGATGGGAGAAATTAGGCTTGCAGCAGCGTTATGCTCTGTGGTAAGGATAATTGACAAACCACAGTGAGAGGCCTCATTCATAATACAATACAACCACATTAAATACAGTGTTATATATCAACTGGTTGCAGAGGATACTGTCTTATGCTACTTATTAACTTTGCTTAATTTAGGTCTGTGCAGATCCAACACAATCTAACATGTCTATTACACTTAATTATCATAGTTGTTGGTGTGGGTAAAGATGGTTATGTGTTATGTGTTAATGTCATAATAGATAGCTTAACAAATTGCAGATCCACCAACATTGTACATTAACTATTGCTGTGCAATTTATAAGAAAAAAGTAAGGCAAAATGAGCTTTCATGATTTTTCCAGGTTTGAACTGTAAACACGGCCCAACATGCATATTGCAGAAGATTTTCAGTTTCTCCTTATTGAAAGTCTGAAGATTATGTTGGATTGTAAACCATTCTTTTTATTTTTGCCTGTGTAAATAAGTGTTTTGACTTTCAACATCAGAGCTAAGGCAGTCAGTTAGACTCAGATTGTTTTCTCTGAGATCAGATTGTAGTGGAAGGCTTAACCTGGCACTTAAAAACAGCATGTCACTCCATCGAAATGAGTCTGGGGAATTTCTGGTGGGCGACCAGCACAGCGTATTTTGACATGATTAGTCCTGACCTTTAACCTCCTGACACAGGGGTTTCTCACATGTGACCAACTCATGTGCCATGATTTATCAGAAATTCCAACCAGGATTGTTTTAACCCCCAAATATGTCCTTGCAGAGGTCAGATGTCCAAGGCCTTCAGATTGTACACATGTATTATTACATATCATTAAAATTATGATGATGACAAAAACATCAAATGAAATCTAGTCATTAGCCAGCTCGTTTCCTTGGAGAAAATTAGAGAAATTGCAGGACTGAGGTCACCTTAGAAGCACACTATAATAGATTTGGCTGGTTCGGAGGCATTTGAAAAACTCTTCAACTATTTTAAAGTCTGCATCACCAAAGATGATTCCAGTGGGTTGAAGAGCCAATACTTGTTTTCTGTCTCTGTCTTGTTTACAAACTCAGGTAAAGGCATCCCCTTTTTAGAACACTAACAAAGTGCATGTTGCTCTTTTCTCCTCTAGCCTATGCTGTCATTGCCAATGGCCAAGTGGAATGTCCAAAGGGATTCAAGAGACTGAACATTACTCATTGTCAGGGTAAGCATACTCGGGGTTATCATTACATTACAAAGAATGTTGTATCTGTTGGAAAAAATGTGCTCCCTAGAAATGTTATACTTGTGAACCACCCCTGAAAACAGCCATTTCCTCTTTTCCTCACCCCTGGCCACTGACCTCAATCGCAAATATATTTTTTAAATAATGTATTCAGTTTTTTTGTTGATATGTATCTTATGTTTGTTCAACAGATTGTAAATGAAAGTAACTATGCTTTGATGTTGTGTCCTACAAAATGCAGGCAGCCCTGTTACTATGACTAACCCTAAATCTATGGCTCTATGGCTAAACCTATGGCTCACCCTAAATGATTATTCCATGAGTGTTTAACTTATTGCGTTTTCAATAGTTCAAGTAAAGAGTAAGAGTAAATAGTTAAAGTATGGCTAACCGGGTTACATCAGCCACCAGCCCGGTTACACCCTAATGAAATAAAAACCTTAGGTTAGTTTTTTTTTTACCTACAATGCCCCAAAATTAACATTCTTTTAGTTCCATGGGAAGGAAATAAGCACAGTTTTTTTCTGAATATATTTCCCATAATTTACTTTAGTGCCTCTACACTGACCCTGCCAGAGTTGTTGAAAAGGCATGTTTAACACAACATTTTCACTAGTTATGAAATACTGGAAGACATAACACACTCTAGCTTCGGAGGAGAGATGGCAGTGAAGCAGCTATTGTTTTCTCTGTAACAAATGGTCCTGGAGCAGTTTCTGAGTGGTCCTTGGCTCTTGAGCAGCTCCTTTAGCTAAACCTCTCAGATCAGACATCTTGCAAAGAGGTTGCATCTGTGTCGGGTTGATGGTGGATTGATTCTCCTTCCACTTGCATATAATGGTCCCAGTGGTGGTTGCTGGATCAGTTGGGAATTTCGGAATATGTTCAGTAACTGTTACATTGATATTAATTGCAACAATAAGTTACAAAGGTCCCGGCTGAAGTCCTAATGGTTTTTTTTACACATCATGATATTTTTTTGTGTAGCACATTAGGAAAAAAGCATTTTGTCGCCCAGTATATGTACCAACTGAGCTGAACTGAATTGAGCAGTCAGGATGCAGAATTACTGTAAGACAGGTCAAAAAACATGTCAGTAGGCTCACTGGTAATATATATATAATGAAAATATGCAGTTGACGCAGGTGCTGGGTTTTCAATCTCTGTTAGTACATAGAACAATTGAATATATGGTTATAATTCTTGTTCAGATCCACATGTGAATCTTTGAAGCGCAAATGTTTGAACTGCAATTGTCTCAAAATTGACTAAATCATTTGTCCAAAATTCTCAATTTACCCTTGTGTAGATTTTAGATTTTACTGTGAATTCTCCCATCGTTCACAGAGCCTTTTACATCCAACTGGATAAAGAGAGATTCAAATGGGAGCTGATGCAGTAGGGCGTGATAATAGACTTTATATATATATATATATATATATATATATATATATATATATATATACACTCAACGGTAATAGCTGCTGAAACTGTGCTGGCCCACGCTACGCAAAGCTGGGAACCAATGCAGAATTCACAGATTCTTATCTGCTTGTGAGAAGAAAGATCGCTTAATGGGAGACCATGGCAAATGAACTGTTCCTCAGGTTGCACTGTGGCATTCTTGCTTCACTTGTCTTTTCTATTTGTCAACTTACAAAACTGTAGTTAGTAACCATTTATCATCTCAGTTGGTTAGCAATAAGAAATTGCATTGCAACCAACAAAGTTGCTAACTCGAAAGCAAATGTTTTTGACAAACACATCCCTGGGCAGCATCCTTATATCATTTGTTTAGAAATAAACATCATATTAACATCACATAAAAATCATATTCATATCTAATTTTCAGCTGATTCTAATGCAAGGATCAGGATCATGAATTGTACCCTTCACTCCTTCAAATCATTTAGATTCATGGTAGGGCGATAGTAGCATGTGGCTTTTTACTATCGATGCCATTATTCAGGTCTTCATGAAAGCAAGCGCTCACTAGGGAGCACGGTCAGAAATGGTGTCAGAAGCTTCCAACAAAGCAAAAAAGGCCAGAGATGCTGTATTGGCTTAGCTTGCTTTGTCTGATCATTTCAAGATGTGGTCATGTACCCCTAACCAGAGCAGAACAGAAAAAAGGCCTTTGAACCTACATTACTTTGTTCCCTTTGTATTGCTCATGATTACTCGTGGAGGGCAAAGAAATTGTTACTTCACTGCCAGCTGGACTTGGGAAGATCCTAATGCCTCTGTCACCATGTGAAAGCCAAAGGAATTGGGTCATATCAGGTTAGATCAATCTCACAGGTGGATTGAATTACAATTTCTCTAGTACTGTATGTCAAAGTTGCATTCAAAAGTGCCATAAAACTGATCACGATAAGGTTTAAAAAGAATCTGCTTTAATGTGCCAAAGTATCCATAAATGACCATAAATGAATTAGTCTGTGCATGTTCAATAACATGACTATGCATGTTTACTTTAAATAGATATACAGCTGCTCATATGATTAACAAACCATCTGTTGAATGTTTACGAGCTGGATTTGGTTAAGGTGAAGTTCAGTAATCGTTAGACAGTTTTATGCAATGCACTTCATTCTCAACGGATGATTCGGATGAAAGTATCTGATTAGACTCTCCAAATAGCCTCAGTGTGCTACAGAGCAGATGTACCAGAGCGGCCCGTACCGTAAATGGGTCTGACCCTATCATGACTCAGGCTCCTCTGCTCACTGTTTCCATCAGAACCCAAACAAGACTCACATGACTCAGATTAATAGCCGTGACTAAAAATGAGCAATGGCTACTTGTGAAACTCCAGGCCTCATGGCAAGGAAAGGCCTTTGGCCAGGGCCTAATGATTCACTAATTGCTTAATGGATGTAAGAACCCTTAGGGCCCTGAAACAGCAGTGTGATTCAGTAGCAGAAAAAAGCCATCTGCTCTGCGTCCAGTGACTCAGGAAAGGAGAGAAGCAGGGAAAACGCAGAATCGTTCAATGCTGTTTTTGTGTTGTGCCATGCACCATTTTTAGTGGGCAGGGAAACAAGGCTCTTGTCAGCCTTTTACGTAAGCCCTCTCATGAGTCTCTGACCTTGGAGGCTAAGCGACGAGGAAATTGTACTCCACAGGCGTGAATGTTTGTGCTAATGCAAAACACACATTGATTGCAAACTCGCCCGTTTGTCTTTTCTGTGTTTCTGATTTATGGGATGCCTGTAACCATAACCTCAGCTGTTAGTCCTTGAGGGAAATACAAACATACATCCGTTAATTGTTAATTATGTAAACAGAATTAGTATTACTTCATTCAATGAATTTGGATTTATGTTAATTTAATTGGGATTTAACCATCTTTGTCAGTAAGTTTGGATTTACTGAAATCCATGCATAATTTTTAATACCCCCACCCCCATCACCATAGAGACCTAAACACTATACATTTTATGGAGTCAGATTATTTGTAGTTCCTCACAAATTTACCATTAATGCATGCCTCTATCCTATAGAACAGAGATGAGACAGTATACTGCTGCAAATATGGTGAGGAACTACAAATAATCTGACTCCATAAAATAATTGTGTTAAGACTAAGATGGCTCTGTATAGTAATGTAGGAGACAATTAATAAATCTGTGTGTGCTGAGAATATATGGGACTGCCAGCCACTCCTACCCTCCATGCCTTCAAAAGTACCCCCCCCACACACACACACACACCCAGTGGCGGTTCTACACTGAATTGCGCCCAGGGCGAGACTACCTCCCGACGCCCCTCCCCCCCCCCCTTCAAAAAAAAAGTGTCCAAAACACACTGCAATAAGGAATTTTGTAATAGTTTCACTGGAAAAAGTTAACGGTTAATAATTCTATTTAATGAGAGCCATATATTATGCTTTTATTGTGTTTTTTTTAGCAAGATAAGCATAGCAAACAAGCGTCATAAGCAAGAAGGGGCCGTTCGTTAGTTGAACGCCATCGGAGGATAAAAGTCATCTTGTAGAAACTTACTTAGCCCATGAGCCAGGGGTATTTAAATGACCCTCCCTTGGCAAATGTATTTTTTGAGCAACTCTCCCCTACTCATTTAATTTCACAAGTCCTCAAAGATATCTTTTAGCATAGGCCTACATTTTAAGAAACGTTGACACCTTGATATTTCAACGTTGGCATTTTGATAACACATGGCGGTGGCCTGCTGCTAGTATGGGTACCGTGTATACGTTAGGCTACACCACTGAATACCTTAATCAGAGAGAACATTGTTGCATAGACTACATTTTATCTTTTGCCCGTTTCATCTATTTTTTTCATCTAAGCTTTGGCCTTTTTATCCATTGCTGTGTTTACACCTAATCGAGAATCAACAGATTTCCCATCCGCTAACGCCGTCACTCACGACCCTAAGTCAAGATTAAACCAATTCACCTCCACCTCATAATTGTTTTTTATTTGGCCTACCTATTTTTATTAGCAATTTCACACAAATAAATAAATAAAAGGGGCTAGCCTACTTGGGCCTATTGGTCTGTGTTTTTAATTTTTTCTCTTTTTTTCTATATGTTGAATGAAATGTCCGCTATTTGTAATAAGGTCAGGTGTCACTGACATAGTTTAGCCCACCTTCTTGTCCGCTTCATTTGGGAGAGGTGAACTGTAGCCTACTCTGCGCCCCCATTCCCTCTCGGCTCGCTCAGCTTCTGTGCGGCTGCTTCAGCAGCAGGCAGGGGCGGCACAGGTCATATACTATAGAAAACCGCTTCGCGGCATAGGTTTTTTCTCCCCTCCAAGTTCGTGTGCCGCCCCCAACGTAATGCCGCCCTGGGCGGCTGCCCCGTTCGCCCATGCCTAAAACCGCCACTCCACACACCTACTGCCATCACCAGTAAACCCCCTCCCCACATCCCATGTTTTCCCCCTAGTTCGTTGTCACTATAATGGCCATGTCTTGACACTTATTTATATTGCAATTAGAAAAGGTCAACTACTGCTAACTGACTGTTTTTTTTACCAGATATAAATGAGTGTTTGATGCCTGGGATTTGTAAGCATGCAGAATGCCTCAATACCAAAGGAAGCTACAGGTGCACTTGCAAGCCAGGATACATGCTGGACCCTTCACGAAGTCATTGTGTCTGTAAGTCTGTCTGTAGATTGTTACTTTTATGTACCAGCTGATGTCTGTGAATATGGAATAAAGTAATATCAGATGCCCATCATCTTGGATACATCTTGGATGATTTTGGATTAAAATACTGTCCTATACTCTGTCCTGCATACCTGGGAGTATTATACCTATCTGTCTCACCCTAGCGGATAAAGCGGTGTCAGTGGCGAAGGACGTGTGCTACCGCTCCAACTCAGAGGGCACCTGTTCCCTGCCCCTCCCTCAGCAGATCACCAAGCAGATCTGTTGCTGCAGTCGGGTGGGAAAGGCCTGGGGCTCCAGCTGTCAGAGATGCCCTCTTCCAGACACAGGTCTACTCTCACATCACCACCAATAGTACTCGGCAGATCAGAGGATTAAGGATTTGCATTGTTCTTTATTATACTGTAGTGAAAGTAAATCTGTTGTCAACTCTAGTATCATCTCTATAGTGTCACTAGTGTCAACTAAAGTTAGGATGGGGGGATGAGATGAGGTAAGGGGCAAGCAATATTTGTAAGTAATAAAGTAAGTAACACTTTACATTACACTTAGAAGTTACTATGTAATTTAGTCCTTCATAGCACCATCATGTTGGTGTAATTACAGCAATATTACATCCCAGTTAGTAAATCCTAAATATTTATTGCATCGGTAAGTACATATTACAACAGTTATTACCATTTTATTTTACCCATTAATCCAAGTTATTTGCATTGTTGTTGTATGGTAATTGCACAGTAATTGTCTAGAAATTACACACTAATTATTTGTAATATGTGGTTTAAAAATAATATTACCATAACATTACCCACTTATTACCGATCTGTAATGTAAAGTGTTACCCAATATTTTTAAGTGGAATAAGTGTAGTGTCAGGGCAAAGGGGTGTGTTCACACCCCTATGACATTGTCATGGTTCATAGAAATTATTTTATGGTGTCTGTTTATCTATTTATTTGTTTTTATTTTATGGTCAATGTATAATTCAGAAATTTCCAATGAAAGTAAGAAAGTACACTAACAAAGACTTGTTCATTTGAACTGTTCATAGTTTCTTTACATTTACCCTCATAAAATAGTGGTAATGTATTTTTTGTCTGATTTCCTTCTGAAAGGATCAGTGTTACTCAAGTTACTCATGCAATTGATAGTACTCTGAGAGTGTCTTTTGAGTGTTTTTAGTCTTCCTGCATCATTATCATCCTCTGTCGTGTCTTTTCAAACTGTTTTTGTTGCAGAGCACTTTAGGGAGATCTGTCCCGCAGGCCATGGCTATACGTATTCCCACTCAGACATTCAGATATCTCTCAGGAAGATGGACGAGGTGGAGATGAGAGGCGTGGAGGAATTCTCTTCTGCCACCCCTTGGCCATCTATCCTCCATCAGCCACATCTTCCCCAAATCCCAAACCTCCGGCCTCACGCACCCATTCATCCTCAGACGCCCACTAGGCCTCAGCCTCCCACCTATGACCCCCAGGCCCCGTTCGTGCCCCCCCCAGGTGCCAACCCTTCCACGGGTGCCCACGCAGGCCGGGCCCTCTCGGATCCCTGCATTACCTCATCACCCTTCCCTGGACCCGCACCAGGCTGGCAAAGTCACTCTACAACTGACTCCAGATGGTGAGGGAATAAATACTGTAGCAAGGCTGAAAGACGTTTGGTGGGAATCAGTTCATAGCCTGTTGTACCAAGAACTGTCAGTTGGAAAAAAAAAAAAAAAAATCTAATACATTGTAGACCGAATAGTGAAACTACAACTTACATTAGGTGAATGGGGCATAGTTACGCAATGCCCCATTGCCTTAAGCTTAGTTATCAGCTTGTTGTTTGGTCTATGTTGCACCAAATTATTCTGGTTCTTTTTCCCACGGACAGCATTCAGTGACCTTGAACTACAGGACTATGGATTGATTCACACCGAAATACTCCTTTAACATATAGCAGCTACAACTGAAAGACATTCAGTGTGGTTGTATTCCCATTTGGGATCTGATATTTACAGTATATACTGATAATCGCAATTATTTTTCATGATAGTAAAAAAGGTGTAAATGCAAAGGAATTTTTCAGTTTCAGAAATGTCTATTCCAAATGCCAAATTGTTTTGTAGTCAGTAGACCTCAAACCAAAATATCTTTTTTCCTTGTGCTTGCTTGTTGATATCCAATTTTTCATTGTATTTTTTTCTGTGAAATGCTTTCTGCCCTATTTTCTGTCAGACCGGGTGCATCTCCTATTTTAATGTCCTTTAGTGAAGCTTAAGTATTGAGTGCACCTTAAGCTGTGTTTTATTAGAAGCAAAGACTTTAAGATAAAGCTGAACCCATGAGAAAGCCTTATTACCACGGGCAGTGCATAGGGCAGGGGTTTTTAACTATATTTTGTAAGAGAAGCTTAAACTGTTTTTGTTTTTGTTGTGTTTGTATGTTTCTCTTATGTCTTATCTCCTCACAGATAGCGGTAGAGTGGAGGGGGTAAGTTGGCACAGTTTCTCATCACTGGGGATCATACAAAAATGTTTGATATATGAGTGTGTGTAAAAGTGTCTTATTGTGTCCACTCCCCACAGATCCCTCCAACTGAGTCACTATTTGAGCATCCAGGTAATGTTAGGCCTATTTAGCCCTCCTCTGATGAAGATTAATGCTTTATTGGTTGCCAAGATATTTGATATTTTAATATTTAACATTTGATGTGAAAACATATTTGCTCACAGAGAAATCTTTCCAAAGAAAACTGTCATTATTTGTGTCATGCTGTCTTTTATACCTCATCAGACCCACTATGATCTGTCACTCAATTTCCACTTTTAAATTTCATAACCGCCATTTTTTTTTACTTGTCATATACAGATTTTTTCACATATTATTATTTTATTCTTTGAGAGGAATTTAAATGTATTTTGACCAGTGACACTATAATTTATATGTCAATATAAAATTACAGTATTTTAATATATCAGTGACACTATAATTATATTATTTATAATTATATTAGTCTTGGTAGCAATAGTAGTGATTTGTTCATTATACCTGTTTTTTTTTTTACTCTTTGTGTAAGGAGGTGGTCATATTACATATGTTGTGTGTAACTGTATGTCTACACTTGCCAATGGTTTGGTATCAATTATTCTCCCACAGCCTCAGTGGAAATATCAACCCCTCCTAGTACTACCCGTTTGACGCCAGACTTGAGTACCGGTACCAAAGACAAAACCACTGCTTTCATAGATGAATCTAAACAGGTGACAGGTAAGCCAAAGGCACCCTTTCCCCAGTGTCCATAAAACACAAAAAGCAATGCTTTCTTGGGGTAGCGCAGAGACTCTAAGGCTAAGGTGTCATACTATAAACTTGGGAACCCAGGAGTCCGACCTGAGGTAATTTCCCGACCCGACCCCATCTCTCTCTCCCATCTCTGCTTTTATATTCCCTTCAGTCGAGAGTTGTCAACAAGTTTCATAGAATTTGGTTGAGAGTAGGTTTAGTTAATATACAAAAAAAATAACCTGAGATATTCTTCTTGATGGTCACCATGGGAAGAGGTGGGTGAAATTGAATTTTCAGTCTTAAAAGTAATTAAACTTAAATAATTACATTGGCTGGAAGAGGATTTATTGCTGGAAAAATATTGTAAATTCCACTGCCATTGGTTAGAAAGTTGTTTTTTTATCTTTTATCTCTTTTATCTCCTTGATAAATAAAGTATCTCTATCTATCTTCATTCTTCATCTCTATGTTGGCTTGCTCTCTGTGCCCTGATCCAGGCATTGACCGATGCTCTACAACTCCCACTATCTGTGGACCGGGCCAGTGTATTGCGGTGCAGACCGGATACACATGTCGCTGTTACCCTGGTTATCAACTTAATGCCCTGCAGACACATTGCATTGGTACGTGCAAAAAAAGTACATTTTTAGAAGAAGAAAAAAGAAAACCTGCAATTTCCTGTGTTTTATTACTGATCGTTGGTAATGGAATTAGCTGTATTATTATTGTGGAGTTGTTGAGTGTACTGTAGGCTGAACAAAATGCTTCTGTGCAGATGTCAATGAGTGTGAAGACAGCCCCTGTGGAGAGAATGGCCGCTGTGTCAACACCTATGGTTCCTTCACCTGCCACTGCTTGAGTGGTTTCAGCCAGGTCATGACACAGAACCGCAAGTTCTGCCAAGGTCGGTATACTTTACCAGGGATAGCATGGGCATGGGGTTCTAATGTTTCATATACGTCTGTGTCTGTACATGTTCTTGTGTGCGCCCTATCTCCTATAGATCATCCTATAGACACCGACTATAATACATCATACAATCAACGCATTTACATGTTAGTCTTTTACACTGTAGTCACATAGGCCTAATTGTGGGTGTCCTGCTCTACTGCACTGATGCTCCACTGCAGTGATGCTCTGTCTGTTTCTACTGTAACAGATATAAATGAATGTGACATGCCCAACAAGTGTCCTGATGGTCACTGTGTGAACACAGAGGGTTCCTACACTTGCGAATGCAGGACTGGTTTTACTAAGAATTGGAGAGGCCAATGTGAAGGTACTGTACACTCATATACCATTATTATGTGATAATGACCTCATCACGAAACATTATCAATAGAGATATCAATAACATGGAAAGAAAGTATTTTTATCATTTCTGTCAGACACTTTATTTATTGACATAGGTAAAGTCTTCACAAAAAAGTATTGTATTAACTTACCATAGAATGTTGGGAAGCCTAGTGAAGTGAATGGAGAATCCAAAAAAGAAAGTCATCATAATTATCACATGATGGGTGGTGGCAAAAGATTTTTGGCTTTTTTTTCAGATAAATTTATAGCACTCAGCTTTTTCATCTTGTTTTTTGCTGTACCACATCATCCATAACATACGTACATCACTCAATAAATCACTGGGGATAATAAAAAATATGAATGAATTATGAATCTCAACCTGAGGTTATATAAGCCCAGTGTCTCTGACTGTCTGTCTGTCATGTCTATCTCCATTTCCAATTGCTGGAAAGTAAGGCTAGTCACATTCACAGGCCAGCAGACATTTGGCAAGCGGAGATTTCAGAATAGTTCTAACAGTACATTCTAACAGTTCCATGTTGAAACAACGCTAAAATGCTTTTTTTTGATGTTAAACATTTTTGACCTAGAGTCCTGCACTGGGCAAGTATAATTGGTGATGTTGCCTGTACTTCATGGCACAGTCTGCCTCTCTTGGTGCCCTAATACTGAAACAGAAGAGGTGTGATTTAAATAGGCATGGGGAAAGGGAATATACTCTCCCGCCCGCCGGCAAGACTGTGATATTCTCCAGCGTCCTCTTCATCAGTGTTGCTACAGGCGCCAGTCAGTTTTATGGCTCTCCATTTTCGCTGCCCTGGAATACTTGTGTCTTGTTCTGGTATTGTTCTCGTGTTGGCCCAGACGTCTCCTCTATGCTCACTGCCTGTCTGCTGTTTGGAGATGAGATCTGTAAATTCACTCTCCACCTAGTCAGGCCCCATGAGGAGACGCTCTTGCATTGTTTAAACATCGCCGTGTTTTTGAGAACTTTTTCATATCGTCTGTTGCCGTTAAATATTGTTTGCAATTCTTCAATTTGGGAGAGTCAAAATATTTTGCCTTGGCAACAGTCTTGAACTAACATTGTATTATTTTTGGATGGCTCTGGCCTTATCACCAGGGACCAGAGGGAGAAAGAGTGTTTGTCATGGCCGCTCCGTCAGGCTCAGTGACAGGGAGATTGAGAGGCAGACGAAGAGAAACGGAAATTTATAGGATTACATGATCATGGCTTTTATGGCTAGTGTCCTGTTGGGTAGCAGCTGTGCTCAGTGTTATTGTCTGTTCATAAGTGTGGGGGCTTAGACAGAGAGCCATGTCATGTAGTCTAGTTTACAACAGCTCACCATGGCTACTGTTTTTCAAGCACTCGGTCAGATAATAGCTCGAATTGGCCCCAAAGCAAAGCAATTGTGCTAATGCCAAGATCTACAAGGAGGGACACAGTTTGAGAGTGATTTGCTGGCCTGGAAATTACAATATTGGCACTGAATGTTGTATGCCTTATAAGGTTTTACTAGTGGTATGTCATATATAAAATAGTATAGAAAGTGATTTGAACTTAGATTTTATGAATATCTATACGTATTAAAAAGGAAATCCATAATCATGATGGTTAAGTGTGTGTCAAATTAAAGTGCTTCATTCATTTCTGTCTCACACACACACACACACACACACACACACACACACACACACACACACACATGCACCTACTCATTGTCTCCATTTCTATGTTTCAGATGTAAATGAATGTTTGACTTCGAATGTCTGTGGCCATGGTCACTGTACAAACACAAAGGGTTCTTACAAGTGTATCTGCAATTCTGGGTATCAAACCGATCCAGATCAAAGCATTTGTCAGGGTATGCCACACACATGCATGCACACACACACACACACACACACACAGAGAGAGAGAGAGAGAGAGAGAGAGAGAGAGAGAGAGAGAGAGAGAACTGTATGAAAAATCTGTATGTTTATTTCAGGACTATGAATCAGTATGTCATGTTTATTCTGTGATGCTTTGGTTGTGTACAGATGTGGATGAGTGTTCCCTACTCGGAACCTGTGCTCATGGAGACTGCATCAACCTGGAAGGGTCTTACAGCTGCACTTGTAACCTTGGTTACCAAACAACTTTGAGTGGCAAGGCGTGTGAGGGTGTGTATAAAGCTTGCATTTGCTCTGTATTTCACTGTTTATTACTCTTTTTGATAGAACTTCGTAATAAATAGCAAAGAAGTCAATGCCTTATAGTTTGGTAGCTAATGTCATTATTGGAAACTATTTCCTGACAGGATGAACAGGAAAATAGTTCTATAGTGTGATTACATTTGATAGTGGTACAAATGTTAACTGTTACTAAATATTATGGAAAAATCAGACAAGGTTTGAAGTTAATGAATGAGGTGGGGTTGGGAATGGGGGCAAGAATTTTAAAACAAATTCAAATTCATTAATTCCGCAAAGGCCAACTTAAGAAGGAATGTGTGTAAGGAATAGACTCCTGCTCTCTGTTGGGAGTTATTCAACGATAATGACCATCACACAGAACGTCACCCCTTACATAATGGGGCAAAACCATATGTTACTTGACTTATGTCAGACATACACATTGATTATAGTTAACAACTGTTACAACAACAAGTGATTGGTAATTGCTTTGCTGTTTATTGTGGCACCTTATAAAGTGTGACCCTATTTTCACAAATTGATAAACAAATTGATAAATTATACACTTAAAGCCACTATGTGTAGGATTTATCTTCTATTTATCTTCGTCTTTTATTTTAAAAAAAAAATATAAAATATAATAAGTAAAACGATGGTAATTACCTCCATGAAGAAATTGTAGTGTTCCCGTAAACTTGGTCATTTCCATTTATATGTAGATGTGGTTGGGTACCAAATGAGAATATCCATTTTGCGCCGCCATTTTCAAATTGAGGACCATGGGAAATGAGGACCGTGGGAAGGGAAGGGCTAATACATTTTATTCAAACGTGTGCAGTATACCACTTCGCCGATAGATGGGAGAAATTCTCATACGAAAAAAATAAAACTTACTCATAGTGGGTTTAAGTACTTACCAATGGGCATATCAGACTTTGACAGAAGGCTCTACTGTAATAAACACTTTCTGCATTTCTTGAAGAGAATTGATAAAACCCAATACTTGTGAATACAACCCTTTTACAAAAAAAATCGTCAAACAAATCTCTGAAGAAGGATATTCTGTATGATTTGATACCTGTCGATTTGTCCAACAGACATCAACGAGTGTGCCACCACAAATACTTGCCTCAGTGGAATATGCACGAATACCGAAGGTTCCTACATCTGCACAAAATGTCAGCCTGGCTTTGTCAAATCAGCAGATGGACAGAAATGTGAAGGTACTTAAGTATTTGGCAGCTACTGTACATTAGACGTTCAGTGGAGTTGGATGATAGCTGTTAGCTACTGTATGCCTTGTGTGTGAACACACACTTTTGTGTGTCAATGTGTTTGCTGATTGATCACTGTATTAAAGAATAGACCCAGGTAAAAATAATTGTCTTGAAAACTTTGTTATTTTTTTTACAATAAATTTGATTGCTCATCTGTGAAATACCTTTATATTGTCTCAGTCCTTGTCCAATCTAACTTTAGTTTGAGGTCACAAAACACTTTTTGTTTCCTCTCTGTCCTTTTTAACTGCTGCCTATTTCATCTAAAAGATATATAAGCGGCACGGGTAAGGTTATAAGAGGTCACATGTCAGGTTATTTTGAATTGAGCTTTTCCTGTGGGAGTCTAATGTTGCCTCCTCCGCTCTAGACATTGATGAGTGTGCCGATGCTGTGTGTTTGGATGGAGTGTGTACAAACACAGAGGGCTCTTATGTCTGCACCCTGTGCCAAACTGGCTACCGTGTATCCAAAGACAGACAGCACTGTGAGGGTAAGTCAGGTTCTGTTGGCAGTGCCACTGCCCTTAATGTACCATTAATACATGCCAGTTTCATTTCTTCTTTAGGTCTTATTCATCGTCATCTTCTTAAAAATGTTCTTAAATTTGTTCCTAAGCTCCTATTCAAAATATTTTGCCTAATATTTACCACTAGAGATCAAAATTCTGGTTTTATTTTTGACTGCTCAAGAAAGCGTTGTGTGTTTGTTGTTTGCCTATTAATGCTAGATAGATATGAAAACATTAGAGAAGGTTTCTTGAAGGGTTTAAGAGGTTGGTTGGTGAGGTCAAGAGTGGTTGGTGAGTGAGGTCCATTGTATTTAAAGGTAATTTGTGTTCACACAGTGAATTTCTGTAGAAATTAAGAAGATTTGACAAAAACATCTTTCTTTCATGCCATGTGGTAACATCCTTTTCAGATATTGATGAGTGTCTCACAGAATCCATCTGCAACAACGGCATCTGTCTAAATACAGACGGCTCATACTCCTGCACTCCCTGTCCCACTGGCTACCTTGTGTCATCGGATGGCGAAATCTGTGAAGGTACAGCATGCTTTTCTGATTCTAATACCTGTAGAAGACTGCTTTTCACAGGCAGGTAGGCAGGTTGGCTCTCTGTAATCACACTTCCTTAAGTATGCAGTGTATGGAACACAGAAATACAGAGAATTATTAAACACAATTCGATAGGAGAGATATGAGAGGTGTAGGTGACTAGGTTAGGTTTGGTTAGTTTAGATAAGCTACTGTGAATACACGCTAAAGGACTGATTACTTTAAGTGGGGAAGCCTTAGGAGAGGGTGTATAATTTTAAGTCCTGAAACACCCATTGATCCTGAGGTACACTACTGATGAAGAGTCCTAAAAAAGTTTATGAATTGAGTGTGTAGTTATAAGGGTTATAACAAGAAAAATGTAAATCTTTTCTGCTGAAAGTGTTCTTCTTATAAGTTCTTTCTAAACTTCTGATGATGACACTTAGCATCTAGACACAATGCAACAACTATAAACAGGGCACAAAGTAAAATCCTGCTGAGTACCTTTTTTAAACATATGAGCTAATTTTTCTGGCAAGATTCTTACTCTGTAATGTCATCTTTGATCCTTCCACAATTTGCGATTCCAAACTGCAAAATGGTTTACATTCCCATAAATGAAGAGCATAACATCAGAAGTCTGTTTTCTAGCAAATGTTAAAGGTGCTCTAAGCGATGTGACACGTTTTTAGGAATAAAACATGTGTTGTTACATACAGCAAACATCTCCTCACAATCTGCTAGCTGCCTGTCCCCTGAACACACTGTAAAAAAACGCGGTCTCTGTAGACAGCCCAGGCTCCACAAACGGCAACATAACACAGTGGGCAAACCTAGCATAACAAACGAAAACAAAACATAACAGTGTTCCAGCCAATAAACGACAAGGTTCATGAGTCTTTCGGGAGGCATGGGAGGGAGGGGGAGGAGTAAGCTAACTTATAACGCTTGAACCCTCTCTGGAGCTATCGTCCGTTTTGTTTGACAATACTTCGAACGTCAACAAGAAGTGACGTGAAACAGCATCGCTTAGAGCGCCTTTAAAAAACAGAAAATGTTCAGTAACAGTATTCCCAGATCCTGTAAATACAAGGGTCTTTGGGGGCATCTGGATAGTTAATTATATGTGCATTGTGACTATTTGCACCCCAGCCATGAATGAAACTTTTTTTGTACATTTTCATGAAGTTTCATTACTTTTGCTTCCACATTTACAATTACAATTACAGTGTCTAGAGATGTTTCTAAGATGTTATTAAAAGATGTTTCTAAGATGTTATTAAAAGAAAAGAATAAATAGCAAAGACAACACAGAACAGTAAATGTTAATGTTAAACTTAAAGTAATGTTTGGATGTTACCGCATCTTCATCAGAGCTAGACAGCTGTTTTGACTGCTGTTTGACTGTTTTGTTTCAGTGCTGTGCGCTTTCCACCCTGGCATTTGAAAATTGTTCTCATAAATACACAGACGCACAGACTTGAATGTGTATGTCAAGTGCAGCTGTGCAAAAAATACTGTTGGCTCCTTCTCCTGCTGCAGATGGGATGCTGGGCACACACACACACACACACACACACACACACACACACACACACACACACAGTGTCCAGAGGCAACAACTTTAGACCACTCACTCTGCTACAATGGGGAAAAAAGTCTTTAACATATCAACATTTTCTACATTTCCTATTAGATAAAATAGAGTAAAATATCGTGTAGTCAATGTAGTGTGGCATTTTATAGATTACATCTTTTTTATTAATACATGAAAATTGATTTCCCATCGTATCTCTTTAAACAAAACTTTTTTTTAACTCAGTGCTGAGGCCTGTGAAATATTCCACTGTTCTAAATGGCTGGGTACTATATAGAAAATACTTAATGAATGTATTCTGTCGATGTCAGGCATTATTGCCAAAGATTCTCATCCATCTTTGCTTCTGTATGGTCTCTGTGTCCCATGCAGTACTCCTAAATGCAGTGTAGCAGAGTTCAAATCCCTAATCTTTTGACTGGTGGTGTAACTGTTATACAATGGATATGAATATAAGATGTCTAGTTCAACATTTTTATGGACCTAGTATCTTGTACAGGGAGATATATGCAGTTGCATAAGGGACCAGTACAGGACAAATTACTTGTGCCTAATAGGAGGCATGGCCAAAAATCAGTCTAGATCTCTCAGCCTCAGTTCTCACTATAAAATGTAAAGCTAGAAGCAATACGCTCTAATTCGTTACCCTCCAACATCTGTCACGCCTGGTCTAGTGTGTGCTTGCCAAGTGCTGTATCCTTCAGATTGTTCATAGACTTCCTCTATTGCATCATCAAACAGACCGAGAGGGACTTTGTGCATTTTTCTGCATTCTACAATTAGAGTCAAATTAAAGTTATTAACAAAGGTATGCTCTGCATCATTTGCAAGCCTGTAGGCGAAGTGCAAAAACCTTTGAAAAACCAATAGAACCCACATGCATTAGTGGTTAACAGTCTTGACATAAACTAAGTAACTGAAATATCCCATAGAAATGATACACTATTACATATTTCTCAAGCACACTGAGCCACCTGCCCACCAATTTTACCAGCATGTTTTCAAAAATGTTGCAGAGCATACCTTTGTTAATAACTTTAATTTGACTGTTTATCTAAGGTCTACCATAGAGTTGGGTAGGAGGAGAAATAGATTTCTCTTCTCTGAGTGTGTAACACTCAGTCTGGTAGTGATATTGGTCTGGTAGCTTATCTTAGGTCATTACATGGCTCTCCAGAATGCTGTGGATGTCCTATTCACTTTCAATGGGCCTTACCAATGTCTGAAGGTTGGATAGTTTATAATGACACTGCAAAAATATAATTACCGATGTCAACGGCAAAAGGGTTGAGATGAATGATCTCATATGGCATGTACAGTAGACACTGCAAACAAATGTCTTCATTGTCTGTTTTTGTGATCCTGTTTGTCCTTTGGAGACTTATATGCCCACAATGACCAGTAGGCAATGGCCCATTACTGTCCCTTACGTAATCATGAGAAGTCAATTCAACCAAGTAGCCTATAGCTTATGGGATGTTTGAGGGATTATTGTAATGCTTAACACCGGCTCTTTAAAAGGACCACACACAAATCCTGAAACATAAATACAGGGTTAACAAACAAAGCTGATTTGTATCTACGTAGTAGCAGTTTTACCTCAGTAGATGTACCTCTGTGTGTGTGTGTGCGTGTGCATGTGTGCGTGTGTGTGTGTGTGTGTGTGTGTGTGTGTGTGATTATTAACTACCAGGATGATTGTGACATACTCTTGTAGGCTCACAGCGTTCTTGGTCCAGCCTAATCCTTTAATTTGTCCCTCTGTTTTCAGTTTCTTCCTCAACTACAGTACCTGTCTACCATTGGCACAGCAATAATGAGTGCAAGTGAGAGTGGACAGCTCTGTAAAGGCAGACACAAACATAAAGAAAGGGTCAGGGCTTTATCAGAAAACTTTCCTATAACATTCCTGTAACAAGGTGCATGTGACATTGAGTTTTTCTTGTGGCTGGGTGGTCATAGCTATCACTTTATACCTCTCTCAACACGCCCTCATAAACATCAGGCCGCTCGACTTACTGTGGATTACGCTGCCACCAAGAATTTATTTCAGTCAGTCAAGAACAAATAATCTGATATCGAGAAAGGTTTCCATGGACACTTAGAGACCAGCGAGGATAAATATATCAACAGGCCCCCCAGAACTACACAATAAAAGTGGTTGGCTGTGACACTCTCTCTCTTTCTATTGTCACTCGTCACTCATGGTTGTTTTATTTTGCTCTGTTGTGCTTCCTGTGTCACAGACATAGATGAGTGTGTTTCTCTTGGAGTCTGTCCCCTTGGTTTATGCACCAACACTCTTGGCTCCTTCTCCTGCATGGCATGTGACATAGGCTACAAGCTGTCTTCTGACAAAATCAGCTGCGAAGGTACAATGCCTATACTGTTCGCATTAGACGATGTTTGTTTTTCAGTTGCAGGCTCTATTGAGGTCTCTAACCTGTTTTTACTGCCTCTGTGTGTGTCAATGTGTGTGTCTGCTGTCTGCGGCCCCTGTTTTGCTGACCCCTGTGTGTGTGTGTGTGTGTGTGTGTATTGTGTCCCCTGTCATCTGGGACCTGTTTGTGTGTGTGTGTGTCTGTGTGTGTGTCTGTGTGTGTGCATCTGTCCACACTCCTAGATGTGGATGAGTGTGAAGATGGTGACGTCTGCATGGGCAGAGAGTGCACAAATACACCTGGTTCCTACAGCTGTTCCTGCCCTGAAGGGTTTGAATACCATGAGACTGGCTGCACAGGTATGTGGTGTGTGTGTGTGTCTGTGTGTGTCTGTGTGGGCATGATGTGATATGAGGTACAAAACAGAAGACCAATAAATAAGAACAATAAATAACCTGGTACGTCTGTGAACATTCTGTGTGTGTGTGTGTTTGCCCTATCCTACAGATGTGGATGAGTGTTTGGCAGTTGGGGTGTGCGGTGATGGAGAATGTCTGAACACTGACGGCTCCTTCCTTTGCCTCTGCCCTGTGGGATATGCCCAGACCAAAGATGAACTTGGTTGTCATGGTGAGGAATTCACTTCAAACGTGCAGACACCGACCTTGGCTGTCATTCCAGGTCCCTCACATCCATCTGTTCTCTAAAAAGGAAAGGGAAAACAGTCGATAAGATAGTGGTGCCCGGTTTTCCCTGAGAATATTACATTTAGTCTAGGAACTGGGTTGGTTGTCAACAGGCTTAAGTGTTCCTCTTGCAGCCAATGGAGTGTTGGACAGCTTGGCTTGGAGCTCACAGCACTGGAGTCCTCTTAAAAGATCCAGACCAAATAAGATTGGTGCTTGCACAGCAACTGCCAAAGTAAAGATTGCTGTCCATGCAGAAATGCTGGCCTCAAAGTCAGGCTAGTTATCTCATCCAGGCCTGTGGAGATACATCTCCTCATACTCCACCCTGCTGAACGTGGTGACCTTCACCGTGGAGGCCAGCCAAGACATTTCTCTTCTTCTCTCCCCTCCCTTCCTCTCCTCTACTCTCCACTCCTTTCTTCTCCATTCCCCTCTTCTTTTCTCTTCTCCTTTGCCCTCCTTTCCTTTCTCGTCCTCTCCTCTCCACTGCTCTCCCCTTATCTCCCCTCTTTCTTTATCTTTTCTTCTTCCACTTCTTTCCTCTCCTGTTCTCATCTCTCCTTTCTCCTCTCAGCATGGGAAGACTTAGGCCCAAAGACAAACATTTTTTTCTCTTTTGCTTTGATTGTCTCCCCACTCCCTTCATCACCTCTCTCATGTCTTTTTTTCTCTCTCTCTTTCCTCTCGTTCTCTCTACTCTTTCTATCATTCTCCTCATATTGTGTCTAAACAGGAAAAGGGTAAAAAATGGATATTGAGAGAACGGAAAGGAGATGTGGAGAGAATTACTACAAATGAATGAGAATGACAAAAACAATGAAGGATAGAAAGTGAAGAAGTAGAGGAAAGAAAAAAGAGTCTTGTGAGGCATATCAAGAATTGTGTACAGTATACTCTTTTGATCCTGACAGGGAAATTTGGTCTCTGCATTTATCCCAGTCGTGAATTAGTACACAGAGCACACAGTACACACACAGTGAGGTAACTAACCCTTCTGTAGCACTTCAGCTGTGGTCTACTGGTTGGGGATTGAACTGGCAGCCCTTATCAGTTTCCAGCCTCAAGCCCTAACCAGGAAGCCACGACTTTGCCATCGACCTTTAGCTACAAATTTAAACAAAAAAATGACCTTTTGTCTAATTTTTGTCATTCCCCCTTTTATGTTTACAATCAGTTTTATTCAATGCATCAAATCCATCTATTCAATGCAAAAAATCCATCTAACATCATCATGTCCCCAGTGGGAAAGCAAGTGGCTCTTGCACGCTTGACCTTTAATATTCCACTTTACCGCTCCTCTGTGGTTTTCATTTAAAGCTTTCTAGAGGTCTGAGACATAGGGCGTTTATGGGGCCAGTAATCCATGTGTTCTTTATTTATGTATAAAAATGTTGCGCATTCTCGTTAAAGTCTGTCATGATCCTGTCTTTTTTCTCTTGCGTCTTCCATTTCCTCCCCAAGACGTGGATGAGTGTGAGAAGGCCAACGTGTGCTTCCTGGGCCAGTGTCTCAACACGGATGGCTCCTTTCAGTGTGTGTGTGAGGCCGGCTACAAGTTCTCTGCGCAAACGGCAGATTGTGAAGGTACTGTATATGGGTATGTGCATGCGTTTGCTCATGCACTCAGTAGCATCTTAATGAGCGCAATCTCAACGCACTGCAGAAGCCTTATCAAAGGCACCTCCTTAATTCTCACCAACACATGTGGGTTTGTTTGTAAACCATGTAAGTCTATACACCAAAAAGTAGCTCAAAAATCTATAAAGCAGATCTTGATATATTACATTTGATCTCCAAAGCTCCTATACAATAATATTGTTTCAGATTTCTGATGGTCTAATCTCACCTATGGAAATTTGATTATTAAAGACATACATTTGATTTGAGCTACATATTTGACCACAAATCAAAGCAAAATCCCTCGCGCTGTTTATTAGAAATAACTATTAAAACACACATTTTTGAGGCCACGTCTAATACACGCAATACGTTTTTATATGTGACCAAGAGATGGCACCAAGGCAAATTTTCTGTATTAAAAGACACGTAGGCCTGAAGCTGGATTTACATGTATACTTCTGCGTCTGCGCTGACCTCGTTGCTGATGTTTTTGATTCATACTTCTGTGTTGGAGTCACTGCAATGCTTGGTAATTCACCGCCACCACACCAATGGGCGTTTGGTCGCCAAAATCGTTCTTCGAACGTTTCTCGTACGTGGGGAGTTGTTACAGCAGATGCAGTACAGTGATAATTAAAGCCATGTGGATAAATAAAGTTATTGTTCAGAGAAATTGGAGCAATTTCAGAAAAATTTGACTCAAATTATATCCAAAGCTAAGACACTGTCTCACGATGTGAAGCGGACCAATCACAACTCTCAAGGTCTGTGTTGTCTGCGTAGTCTTTCTGCATCGTTTCGATGTGTAGTTAAATTTTTTTGAGGCACACCAAGGACGGTGCAGACCTTCGGTGAAGTATCAGTTAAGGGATGGCGAAGGTCTGCATCGTTGCAATTATTATTAGAAAATGCCGCCCCAAAATCAGTCATTTTCATTGCAAAAATCACCAAGGTGCAGTCATCACTGTGTAAAAGAGATCATTCTGTATGTATTATGCTAATCATTATGAGAGATTACTTTGTGATGATTACTTTGTTTTAATTTTTTTTTGTGTGTGTGTGTGTGTGTGTGTGTGTGTGTGTGTGTGTGTGTGTGTATGTATGCCCAGATTTGGACGAGTGTAAAGAATATGGTAGCAATGTGTGCGGAACTTGGCATTGTGAAAACACCTTGGGTTCCTACCGGTGCTTTATGGGCTGCCAGAATGGTTACTCCAGCGACGACAATGGAGACTGTGGTGAGTAGCCTGTCCATGTTAATATTACACAATGAAACGGGTCCTTTTGCCAAAAGCATAGCTGCCAAACAAATAGTAGGCTTCCCCATTGCCAAACAACTTGGGACTTTGTTGATTCTAGGTCATTGAAATTGTATTGCAAAGATTTATAGTAATCAACGGAGGATAGAGGTAGAATAAAAAAGTCGCACATATTTTTTTTACTTACAATTACTTTACATTTTTGCATCTAGCGGTCTTTTTAATCCAAAGCGACTTACATCTGTTCCACTATGCGGCCACCACCACTTACAGTCGAAATCAAGTATTACAGTGCAGGAGGTTCGTCTAAACAGGACTAAAGGTAAACGGGGGAATAGTGAGTAATGGCTGTTGAGCACTCAGTAGGAAGCATCATAAACACCTGACTCTCTCGTTGCCCTTTTGCTGCATCAGGCTCCTTGTCATAAAACAGTGGCCTCCTTGTTCTCCCAGGAGTGAACCAAATCTCCTTCAGGTGTGTGCCGTACAAGCATTTCAGCCGAGCAACTGACAAGCTGCTCTAAGGTGACGGAGACGTAACTGTTGTTCCATGTTCTTGCCAGCCTCTGTGTATTGTTTGAAGCCTCCTGAATGGAGGCGGTATGATTTATGACATGGCTGCTGGCTGACGTGTGCCAATATTTTCAGTGGTAACAGATACGGTGAGAAATGCATTTACGTGCAAAAAGGATGATAGATTGAAAAGAATATCCTTTGATTTTGCTTTCAGTTTTATTTCTGGTGATGGTGGCCTACAGTACATAACAGCAAGTAATGTGGTTTTAATGAGCTTTTGAGCTGGCCAGCATTTCTCTATGCACGCAGTGTTAACAGAACACAGCTCTGTATGCTAAGCAATCAGTATAGACTTCAGCACTTTAAAGTTCAATATCTGGATAGGAGACTTGTAAAGTAATGTAATTTCATGCAACTGCTGACCTTACAATTATGGTATATGTCTGACACTTAACATGAGACGCCTGCATAGTGTCACAGTTTTATGTCTTTCAACAATATTCCTCTTAATTTAAGTTCATTTGTAGTGTTGAAGTTCCAATCCAAACTGACTGTGGGTCTAGCACGAACAAGTGACTTTGTGCATATTTTGCTGATGAAAAACTATTCAGATGTCTTTCCAAGCACAGCTTTTATGGGTCTCGTGAGAGGAGGAGAAGAACATGTTTGAGACTGGGGGTGGGGGCAGGGAGTTCCACTCATCAAATGCAAAGCTACTTACCTAAACACCACACATCTTAACTGAGTTCACTTCACCATAGACGTTAGTCAGGAGTCGGAAAAAACATAGTAACAGCAAACAGGCTCAGAAACATCTCGTACAATGGTCTCTTGTTATGGAGAATCAGGGCAGGGAGGGCAGGGAGGTACTTTCACAATTTCTTGAAGTCTTGGCGAGGAAGAAACTGCCCAATTCCAGCCTTTATTTAGCTAAATTTCCAAAAGAAAGGCTTCCAGCAATCATTCGCTATTTAGGCCATGGGCGAATCCAGACACTGTAATTACGCTGCTGTGAAGGGTGTTACTTTTTATGAGCATGACAGGACCTCTGTATGAGGTGGTGGCTGTCTCAGACTGGTCCAAAGCGCAGTCAGACAATAGTTACGTCACAAAGAGAATAAAAAGGCAGCAGCTGTCATAAAACAAATGTTTCTGTGTCTGCATGCCGATATGTGTGTGTGTATGTATGCGTGTGTGTGTCGAGATTCTTAAAGGGGAACTCCAGTATTTTTCAATCTTGGCCCTGTTTTTAGATCACTTTTTGGGGCCCTTTTGGTTTTAGACGTAAACAAACAAAATTGGCCCGGAATTGAGTTACGGTGCTAAATCTGTCAACCTTGAAGAGGCGATACATTGGAAGCATATGGGGCACTTGTTTTCACAACTGCCAGGGCACAAAATGTTATTAAAAGGGTCAGATAGCATGAAGATCTCTACAGAGATACATGTGTGTCTATTTACCTCTCGAAATGGAAAGAAATTGTATAACAAATCATTGTTTACATAGTCAGTTCCTCTTCACTCAGTGCTCTCCCACTGTTTCCACATAAAACACAAGTTAACACTCATTAGCCTAACAAAATACATCATTGTCATTGGATACCTGTGGAAAACCACCCACCCATTCCCACACCTTCTTGAAACAGCTCCTTGTATTAGATAACCTCCCGATAAGAGGATGAGTGTTCTAACAGAGCAGTGTGGAGCTGGACTGGAGCCACAGAGAGTTACAGGGCCCTTGCTCTCTGCATTTCCAAGCTGGCCAGTCAGTCAAATACAAGACGAGTTATGGTTTGTCATTGTGTCTTGGAGTCAACTGATTAACATCTGTTCTGTTTTCACACGTTTATACACACTGTTTAGATAGACGGATTCTACATTTGCAGCCATAATAAACAGCCTTATCATATTAACACCCTCCACCTAACGGGCTTTTGCATAAACTGTCTTGCCATATGGGAATTTCCAGCTGTTTGGTAAAAGGTTGGTAGCACACGCCAAACCGCAGGCAAGTCAGTCAAGAGCACTCCTTATGCTGATGGAATAGTATTATGGAAACAACACAAGAAGGCAGTATAGCAACGTAGAAATCTCTCCTAGTCAGGAGAGGACTGACATTATAACTCACCCCTGGACTACTTTTATTCAGTCATTTGTTTTCCCCACAAATACAATTGATATGTTAACAGAGATGACTGTACCCACTCCCACTGTTGAGCCAATGCCACAAAAAGACACTAAAATACAACATGGTGCGAAATGGTAAATAGACTGTATTTTTATATTACTACTCCCTCGAGCCTTGGAAGTGTTTATATTTCCATGCCTCAGATTCAGCCATTCACACACACATTCACATATTAATGGTGCAGGCTGCCATGCAAGGTGCCAAAATATAATTTACTCATGTTGATAAATACCAGGATCTGGGATGGCCAGACTGCCTTGTATAGCACCTGTCTCGAGAGCGCTTTATGCGAATTTACGCCACACAACTTCACACATTCTCATGACAAAATCCCAGAGGAATATTTTATCAGGAGTATTTTGTCAGTATTTTCACTCCTTTTTTTACTACTTGGATCTTGGAAGACACAGACTGGTTTCAGATTTACACTGAGAACCATTTTGCCTGTTTTGAATAAACATTAAATTAAAAAATTAATTACATGTGGAAACAACCGTCTTTTTTTTTTTTATTTTTTTTTTGCTCCCACCGTGCCATCATAATTCATTTCTAAGGATGTCTCTCTTTGTGCACTACAAATCTGTATTGTTTTTAATCCAGACCAAGACATGTTGAGAAACACGTTCAAAAAAATAATAAATTACTTGCAGATGCAGAAAGAAAAGTGACCAACAGATATCCAATGGTTAGCATTAAGAATGTTATGATCAAGAGAACCAAAGCAGGAATAATCCTGACAGATTAGAAATAATCTGCTGATTACTGACCATTGGATTTGCTTTCATGTATAGAAGAATTTGGTGTGTAACAGTCTCCTTGGGACTAATGCTTTCCAACGTCAGGCGGGGACCCCTCCTGTTGTCCATCATGGACTGAGAGCCAGTCATTGCTGTTATGTAATCACATCTAGCTGATGTGCTGAGGGACCCCAAGTCTCTTTTCATTTCGTGGAGGCAGGGCCTCTGCAGAAGTTTTCCAGATGTGCGCCGTACTTGACCGAGCAGAATTTGAAGCCAATCTTCCCCCGGCTGGATATAGAATGCCAGTAAAATACACAGTGATAAAATGCATTCAATCAAACATCACTGGGATCCCATCTGACTCTTAAAACCCTTAGTTTTTCTCAATATTTGACAGAATGGTGTGTGTCATAGAAATTGTAAAAACAGCCAAGGGGGCTATAGGTCTGGCAACAAGTGTGTGAGTCGAGGTTTTTGTTGGTTTGTGTTAGTTTGCTGCCCCCTTCTGGTCATTAGCAGAATTATCTGAATTACAGTGCCATGAAGAGAAAATTTCATTATGTTTTGCATGTCTATTGAAAAGAGTAGAATGTAAGTTAGGAGTCAGTCTTGAACTGAACTGAACAAATAATCCTCTAACTCAGTTTGTATTAGTCTGAAAATATTTACCATTGAATTTGATTTATTACTATTAAATCTAAATCCAAAGCTGTGTGATTATTTTTGCGGTGTTAACTTCAGCATAATGAATTAGAAGTGACTGTACTTTACAGATTTTTATTTGCCTTTTCTCTTTTTTTCCCGTTCAAGACATTGACGAGTGTGTAAATGAGACAATATGCGGAGAGCACGGATTCTGTGAGAACACAGATGGCTCCTACCGGTGCCAGTGTTACACTGGATACGCTAATGCACCGGACAGCCAGAGATGTGTGGGTGTGTAACTTTAACATTTGTTCATTAAGCAAATACTTGCACCTTACAAAGTGAAGATTACTCTACAACCACATTGTAGAGAAAACTTTAGGTGAATTATTCCCAAAGGTCTGAAGCATATCTACATGTCTACAAAACATAGATCTACCATTCAGAGAGTAGGTGTACTATTCATAGAGTAGGAGTTTCATTACTATTATGAACAGAGAGGGTGTAAGTGTTTTCTACTGGAGAGATGTGTGTGGCTGATGTCCCGTTCTTTCCCTGCAGACATTAATGAATGTGAAACCAGCACAGATTACTGTGGGGAGGCCCTCTGTGAGAATGTAGAGGGAAGCTTCCTGTGTATCTGCACCAACGAGGACGAGGAGTTCGATCCCGTCAGCAATCAATGCCGCAGTTCTCATGCGGCCCTGGAGCAGGGTATGCCACAGACTTGACACACACATCGAAGAGGTGTTCCATACGCCTATCGAGAAACAAACCTACATTGGTTTTCTGGGAACGAGTGCCAAATGTGTTTGGACGGGTTGTAGGACAATAGTCAAACAAAATCCATTACCAAACATATATTATATATGTTATCTCTGCCAGGCAAATTGATCTCCAGTCGGCAGGTAAAAGGAGTGCAGGGAGACTTATGAGACAGTCCCGTCCTCCAGCTATGCTCATATTCACTACACCTCTCCAGCTGTACAGGAGAGGATGTGTGTGGGTGGATGAGTGGTGAACGCAGAGAGAGAATTTCCCCTCAGGATCTGTCTGTAGCGACATCTATCTGAAGACTGAAAAAAGCTGTTATGGTTTACTACTGCTGTTATGGTTTACTACATTTTATCTTTATACAAATCTAACTTGGTGTTCTCCATCCACATCACAACCACTTGTCAGAGACCATGGGAGTCCCTGCCCCCTCACTGTCGCCCTCCCATGGCCAAGAGAGGAAAGAGTGTTACTACAACCTTAATGACGCCAACTTTTGCCAAAACGTGCTTTCACGTAACACCACCATCGAGGAGTGCTGCTGTACTGTCGGTGCCGGCTGGGGTGACAACTGTGAGATCCACGTGTGCCCTCCGACTGGGAGAGGTAACACCTGTACCTGCACCCCTCAAGGGGTTTTGTTTGGGGATTGCAATGGACAATTGTTTTCATTAATTGATTATCAAAAACAAAATTGTTGATGAAGTATTTCTTTTTATCTGGTTGTTCCCAGCTGAATATGACAAGCTGTGTCCAAAGGGTAATGGTGTACTACCTGTGACTGCAGGCTTTGGACAGCAACTTTTCAAAGGTACAGTAAGCGGAAATATAAAGTAAATTGGGTAACTTTTTGTTGAAGCTTTCATACACACACACGTACACACACACACACACACACATACAGTATATCAGGCGTGTCAGACTCTTTATGATCACAAGCCACATGGCCAGTATGTTTCTTCTCTTGGCTCAGCTTTAACTTGTCTGCACCCATGTTCTGTCTTCCCCTCCACATAATGTAGTCTTTTGTTTCCTCACTGTCACCAGTTCCATGAGACACCATGAGTAGCAACATTCTGTGCATGCGGAGTTGCCAATATTGTGTTGCAGAAATGTAACAATTCAGTTTTTAATAGTTACATTTACTTTCAAGCAGGCCCCATAAGTACAAGGTTTTTAAAATGAAGAGGCATGAAGGGCCGTATGGTTGACACCTCTGCGGTATGTGAAAGCACCATTTCAAGTACTGTTATTTTCTCTCTTCAGATGCAGACGAATGCTCAATGTTTGGACCGGAGATTTGTAAGAGTGGCATCTGCACCAACCACTTCTCCTCATACTCATGCTATTGCCCCAATGGATACTACTATGACAATATCCGTCTAGAATGTGTGGGTGCGTACCTTGGCCTTCGGGTTTCCATTGCATACACCATATTAAATGTATGGGAGTTGGAAATCCCAGGTTAACATGGTTTCTCCTGCATGTGTTGAAGATCATGACGAATGTCTGGATGAGGGAACATGCGAGGGAGGGGCGTGTGTGAACATACCAGGGTCCTTCAACTGCTTCTGTAGCCCCCCACTTATCCTGGACAGCACACGGCGCCGGTGCATCTCTGTGAATGGCACAGACGGTGAGTCAGTTAGTCTGTCATCAGTGTTATGCCATGAAATATAAAGTATATAAAGTGTTCAATTTCATAGCATCTCATACTGTGTGCTTTGAGTGCTCGTAAGAGTAGAAAAGTGCTATACAAATCTAAAATATTGTGTACCATTTTGATTTCAAAGGAAAGGACAGAACTTGGCCTTGACTGTTTTTTCTCTCTTTTTTTCTGTGCCAGATGGAGCATACCTGGAAGATGACATTCACATGGACATCTGCTGGCGACAGCTTACAGATGATAACATGTGTTCCAGTCCTTTGATCGGCGTCAGGACCACCTATACGGAATGTTGCTGTCTCCATGGCATTGCCTGGGGCAAACTGTGTGCCTTCTGTCCTGAGAGGTCATCTGGTTAGCATCTTTTCAGTTTTTTTTTTTTTTCAGTTTTTCAGTTTTTTTTGTGTTTCAAATTGGGCTGTGGGTTGGTCCAACTTCCAACAAAAGTTGGTCCAACTTTTAGGTAGAGGTAAAAAGTGTGCAACCCAAGTAGATAAGGTGGCCCAATAGTAGGAAACGGCTCAGAAAGGGTGAAACCAAGTCTTCACCACTTAATTTAATTTCATTTGTGTGGCTTTTCAATGAATAAAAATATTTGTGCCATGATTCTGTTCTTTAATTTGTGTGTGTGTTTGTGTGTGTGTGTGTGTGTGTGTGTGTGCTTATAGAGGATTTTGCCACGCTGTGCAACCTGCCCAGCAGAGGCAGAGACAGCCTGCGTGAGAGACCTGGTTATGAGTATGACCCCGACCTGCTGCCACCTCAAGGGCCGTACGACCCGTACTGGAGTAACTACGGCACTTTGGGAGGTGGAGGGGCCTTCTTTGAACCTGAGGGGCCCCAGACCGTCCCCCTGTTCACAGATCCGTCCACCGATTACAGCTCCAGAGAGACACTCCATGGGCCTGTCCACCGGCCCAGGGAAAACCCCCCTCCTGTTCACGTGGATGACTACAAAGGTAGATCCCAAGCACGCTGATTATGGATTGAGCCCACAGACTATGTAGTCCATATGTTTAGAAACAGTGAAGTGTGCTGTGCAGGGTGTTGTCGGGTGTAACAGGATGTTTTCTTTTGCGCGTGTGCATTCACAGACCGCTATGACAGCTTCGAGGGTCTGCGAGCAGAGGAGTGTGGCGTACTGAACGGCTGTGAAAACGGCCGCTGCGTTCGCGTGCGGGAGGGATACACATGTGACTGTTTTGATGGCTATGAGCTTGACCTCAACAAGATGGTCTGTCTGGGTAAGACGTCGGGTGTTTTTTCTTCTTCTAAATGAACAAATGTATTGTTGCACTATGTACTTGCAGGGGTCACAGCTAGGGGTTCACAGGGATTCATATCCATGTCCAAAGAAATGGTAACATGCCAGCTACAGCTTGCCAACGCACTGTGCTTCTCTCTCTTTGACACCCATAGACATAAATGAGTGTGAAGACATCAATGACAAGGTGGCCCTGTGTAAGAATGGAGCATGCGTTAACACCGAGGGCTCCTACAAGTGCAACTGCCTGCCAGGATTTGTTCCTTCCAGCAAACCGCATGAGTGCATACCAGAGAGCCAGAACTCAGCTCCTGTTGGGGGCCAGAAGTAACGGTTCTTCTTCACTCCTTCCTTTCTTCCTGTCTTCGATTGCTCATGTTTGATTTATCCAAGGTCCCTACAGTAAGGCCTGCCCATAAAGCCATGAGCCATTACATGTACAAACACGGTCTCTCTGATTTCCTCAGGTAACTGTTATGTCTTGCCCCACATTTTATGTTTTAGCACTAGAGACGTTTAGCTTTGCCTCAATGCTAAAGCCTTTGATTGCATTCAGAACTAATTCATGTGCTAGAAGATTGATCCGTTTTCCAGATGGGTAATAGGAAAGATCAGTAAGCATGTGTTTGAATGATATCACAGGATGATGCATTGAAATGACTGACTACATGATGTCTCTTGTATAATGATAAATACAAGGGACAAGGGACAATAGCTACTCAAGGAAATTAAAGAGACCATAGACATACAGACACTGGCAACTTTCCACCAACAGAAATATTCACATTTACTGGATATACAAACATAATGCATAGATAAAATATCAGTAAAGACACAAGGACTGGTAAAGGGTCATTCTGTCTCAGTTTATGAAATACTGATTAAAAGTTTGAGATTTTTAGATTCATTGTAATAAAGATCTGACTATTCCATGTGAAATATGTCACATAATTTACAGTGTTTAAAATTATTTTACACAATCTGTGTTGAAAGAAGAAAGAAGAACATATAAAGTGCACTTTTAAATTCAAATTAAGGACAAATTTCAAGCTGAAAACAACAAATGTTGATATTACATTTTCAAAGCCTAAAGTCTGAGTCCCGGCCTGTCATTAATCTTTGATCAAATTCAAAGTAATTGCTCCGTATAAGCTATACTGGTATTCAGCTGCTCATAGCTGTTTAGCTGATTATATACTTTGAAATGTATATTTATACAATTCAAAGAATCCAAATAAGCTATCCATAATTAATATAAACCAAATGACAACATTGTTTCAAGCTTAATTCACAGATACAATAAATATTGAGGCAAATATCTATGTCTGCGCTCTGATAAAAGGATACATTTAAAAGTTGTAAAGTGTTAGTTGGATAATTAAGTCTGTATAATAAAATAATTTGAAGCAGTTATAGTTGCATATGCCTACTGCATGTGTATATTTGTGAAGAAGAGGGCAAATCTTAGATGGTCAGGCAGAAAATGTTACTGTAGATCAGAAACTGAAATAGAATGACCCTAAAAGAAAATGTCCCTTGAGAAGTTACAAACCTGATGTTTGTCACAAATGTGTTTTGTTCAATTTCTATTTTGTTTATCATAAAGACTTCTGAGAATTTCTTTTCTTTTTTCGAAAAATGTGTTATGTATTAAACCGTAACAGTACTCACCTTCAGGCACAAATAAATACATTTGGCTTTTGTATAGCTTAGGTATTAGGTTTGGTGCCCACATTTTTGTTTGATTATATATATTTTTTTACTTTTTCAAAATGACCCATAACACATTTCTCACCATCCACCTCTGAAGCTTGTTAGATATTTTTTGTTATGTTGTACAGATATAGATCAGTGCATTAATTGTTTATTATTGTTATCCATTCATAGTAATTATAGACAAGTTTTTTTATACATAAAATAAGAAAAAGACAACAGAACAATACCCATTGCCTCTGATCTTTGTAGATTTATTATATGTACAAAATTTTTGTAAGATTTTTGTATCTTTTATATCTGAGAAAAGTGGTTTACACTGTACAAGAGAAATTGTTTGTATCCTGCCCTGTGGAGCAGAAATGTAATTTTAACCAATGGCAGCACCTTCTAAGATGTAATTTTAACCAATGGCAGCACATAAACTTTGTGATGCCATCAAATTACCTATACAAAAACTACCCTTGGGTGATACCACGCTCAGGCTAAGCGCTTGAGATTAACCATATACAGTCTATTTACCCTATATGTGATAATTATTGATATTCATAGCAAGATTTAGCAGCACCTTGGAAATTAGGGGGGAAAGGGTTATGATGGGACAAATGAAACATTTCCCCTTTGGACTAATTTCATGTTATCCATCAACGGATGTATATTTAATGAAATCATTGAAAGGGTTTCAAGGTTGAATTTGGAGCCTTTTGGAACCAAGTCGTTACCTTGATTGTGACAATACCCCAATTGATAGGTATTAGGTAATGACAAACCATTAGTAGGTAACCTATGTTTCAGACAGCTCTGTGCAGTACATTCACATACAGTAGCATTTGTCAGTTCATGAGGGCTTAACTGAAATTGAATCAGCGCCGATATCACGTTTCATATGTCAGTGGAAAAAAACTATGACTACACTCCAAAGAAGTAATGTGATTGGATAGCCTATGTTGTAATCGCTGAAGCCTTGCAGCTATCTGGGTTGTCTCAGGCAGATACTGGTGCTTACACCCTATTTCCAGTGTACAATTATTTTTTCATCCACACATTTCTGTGTTGTTTGTAAACTGAATATAAACAGGTCTTCATTTGTCAAACTTATTCCCGTCATTTCTGAGTGTAAACAACTTTGGTCAAGAAAATAAAATCTGACAGTACTCCATCCATGTGTCTGGTGTTTGAGCTTTAAGTTGAATTCCATTTCTACTGGTACATGGGTATGTGCAGGCAATGTATTAACGTGTATCGCATCAGAATGATCAAATCTGAGGAGTGAGGACATAGTTCTGTCTATGGGTGACTTGTTGGGAAAACTAATAGCCCAGTGGAATAATGGCACTGGAAACATGGACACTCAACCAATATAACAGCAAATACCCACAGTATAGAATATGTAGTATGATAATAATATAATAACCTTTAGAGGCTTACATAATAACCCAAACAATGACAAAACAAACAAAAAAAACATGAAATGTGTCCACGGCACACAAACTGAAAATACCATCAGAAACTCTTTATTGAGTGATTCCAGATACAGGAGTAATTCAGTACAATACACGATACAGTAAACATCCAAAAGACTGTTGGCCTTAGAAAGATAGAAAATTCATTTCTTTTGAAAAAAACCCATGATGGAGGATTGTTTTGATGCTTTATTTGTAACTATGGGAGCTTTCTTTGCATTCTTTTTCCCCTCTTCCTTCTTTGCAGGGGCTGCCAGGACAGAGGGTTTCGATTGGCTGCTTTCCTCTTCTCCATCCTCAGAGTACGATTCACTTTCATAGACTTTCTCAGTCACTGAAAAGTGACAGTGTAAATTTGTTACGCGGGAAATTACATACACATAACACACATGCATGTTGATGACACCAATTTAAAGAATAAATGACAATAATATTAATATATTTCCACAAACCAGTTTTACCACCATCTTCATCAAACTAAACTTTTGAAATGATTGCATAAAAAAAAAAAAGATTTAAAGTACACTTGTTTCACCGCAACCTGAAAAGAGGGTGGTAACCTAAATCAATGTCTGCAACCAGCCCACTAAATATTTGCTCTAGTTTAGAAACATTTGGATCCTGAAAGCACTTTTCACCAGCCCAGCCATGCAAAATGCACAAATGAAAAGAAAAAATCCTACCAATACAGCCTTCATCATCAAGAAACGTTTTCGGTTTTAAAACTCGTCTTCTTTTCCGTTTTTTGCCTTCTGTATTGACCTAAATAGACATGAAAGGGTGGAAAAGGGTGAGGAAATTACTATTACTATGTAACAGCTTTAGTGCATCTTTAGTTTTGAATAAACATTATTTTTTCTCCTACAAATAAAATTTGATTGATTTCAAAAGTCTTACTTCCGGACTCATCACGGATTGTTTTTCTGTAGGGTGTTCTGGGCTTTCCATTGTAACCACAGTAGCTGATGTCTCTGTCATGGTGGGCAAATAATCCGTTTTTTTTTTTTTAACAGCCAATTCTACGGCATATACGAACTTTTTGCTTTGTTTTTATTTTGTTTATAGTGTTGTTATGTCTACATACCTTCATCACCACTACTATCAGACTGAGGCTTCTTAATTCTCCTCCTCTTCTTCCTCTGGGCACTAGCCTCAGTCCTCTCATCCTCACTATCACTCTTTTCAACCCTCTTTGTTTTACTAATGAAATGGAAAGCAGATCAGGTGAGACAGAAATAGTTGTTAAAAGACGGACATTTGACACCAAATTAATCTGACAAGATGCATTTTTAAATGCGAGTAAAAACGTGTTTCACAAAATGAAGTATCTTCAGCACAGGTTTACATACTGTACCTGACAATAATGTAATATTTAAGATGTTATATCATACAGTACATGACAAACATTGATGCAGTCTTTGTGAACTTGAATGGTATATAATAAAACCAGATATACCTCCTACTCTCCTTGTTTTCTTTCGCAGTTTTACATTCTTGGAGTCCTTTCTCCTTCACATCCTCTGATTTGGAGGGCAACTCTGGATGTTTTTTTTCCACTGGGGAGGACCGTGTAGACGGCTCAGCTTCTTTCTTAATGCACGTGTCCTGTTTTTCTAGCCAACAAAATGTTACAGAAAAAAGTTAATAAACAATATTTTCCTGAAAGTGATGCATACAAACAACTGTGCATGCACACACACACACTAACAAAGAAATGTTCTGTCCTGTATTGTCCGTCTACTGAATGCAAGGGGCAGTGAAAAATGTCATTTTGATTCCTTTGTATGGCTAGAGCATGTAAAGAAACTGACAATAAAACGGACTTTGACTGACTACTTACTTGTTTGTTTTCCAAAGAATTTGTTTACAGCTGTAGCCATGCCAGCGGGTTTAACTTCTGAAGGCTCAACCTGCATCCATAAACATATACACAATTTCCAGATAAAGCAAATAAAACAAAAGGTTTAATGACATTTGAATTATAGCTATACACTTTATTGCTAGCCTTAGCAAAAAGTGCATCTTCTTACCAAAGGTGCATCTTCTTTCTTTTCTACTTTGACTTCTATGTCGGAGGCCTGACTCTTTACAGTGGTTTTGTTTGCAAACATTCCCATGATGCCTTTAGTGGTTTTAACATTTGGTTTGGCAACTGAAGCTTGACCATTTGATACGGATTTTATAACTTTCTCTGGGGATGAGGTTCGATGAGCTTCCTGATTCAATTCCAATTCTGCAGTAGTCAAGGGTACAGCTGCTTCACAATGGATTGCACTGTACCTGCAGAAGTAAAGATGCCACAGGGATTTCTCAGGGCTAATTCACGTCATAGCATCTAAGCCCTATTGCAAATCCATTGCCCAAGTCTTTAGACTGAGATCATTTCTAATTACTAAAATGTACCAATTACATTTTACAGCTAAAGATGCATTTTAACATGTTGAATGCTTCAAGAGCAAATATCTGCCTTCTCTTAATATTAAAATTTGCACCAACTTGTTGCAGTTTTTAAGATTATCTCTCACGGCATCATAATCGGTGCTGTATAGAGTGCTGCTGTCCTTAATCTCGGCTTTCTGAAGGCTGTACACGTGTACGCTGATTGCTGGCTCCATTTTTGACTTCATATCTGTAAATGTGGAAACACTGAATGTATTGTACCCCCAAAAGATTTTCTATACATTTCATATCTTACGTGAACATAATGCAACATGTTTATGATACCCCAGATAGGAGCACCCTTCTAATCTAATTAATCAAAAAAGTTGGAGATACCTTCAAGTTTGTCTTCACGGACAACAGAGACCTTGTGACACTAGAATAAGACAAAAGAACGTACAAAAAGTAAACCATTTATAAGAAACACAGAATTTAAAAATTACATCAGTTCCGATCACTGACCTCTAGACCACTAGAGTGAATATCTAGACAATTAAAAGTGAAAGGCTCTAGTAGGATTTGTGGTTGTGAAATCCATTAAATAAGCTGGTAATGTAACCTTAAGTAGCAGGAAAGTAAGGTTAGTGCTACTATATGAACGCAATGCAATGTTGGCATGGGTGTATTGTTAATGTTCAGCTGACATTGGCAGCCACAAGGCTCAAAATAATCCTTAAGTCTGAGTGCAGAGGGGCAAGTTGAAGAGCACACTCACCATGTTACCATTCTCATTACACTTTCCAGTGACAAGGTAGGTGGCGTGAAGCTGAGATTTTGACCCATCCTTCCGACACCGGTCCAAGTAATGGTAAAGCATCCTGTCAGACAATGCATTAACAGCTCAGTTTTATCTGACTGCATTGCATCCAATAACACATTAATGATAACTTCTAAAACATAATGTGCACTTTCAGCTGATGATATTTTAGTTACATACTGTTTCGCGATGTTGACATGGACCCCAAGGGCAAGACTGAGCCATTTATACGTCACCTGTTCACAAACCAATAGGTCTGATCAGTAGACTTACATTAGCCAACAGACCCAGAACAATTAGTGGACATCTGGTGGATTGCATAATTGTGTGTGACAGCATATTAAACGGACAAGTATGTACATATCGCATAACATCGCAGGCGGATGCTGAACTGTTGTTAGTGCTGCAATATACGAGTAGGCCTGCTGTCGAAACAAGTTGTGGATAATGCAATTGAATTTAACACTGCAGAAAATCTAACCTAATAACGCTTGGATGATTACTAGAATAGTTAAAAACTAAAGAAAGAAGTGTCTCTGTCAGCCTCCAAGCTAACGTTAGTACAGTATGTTAACGTTAATGACAAAGGCTGACATCCACAAATACAGTTAGTGAACAACACTTTCATCGAAACGTTCCAACAGAAATTAAAATTCATGGACTTACTATCTTGTTGTGATCATTTATGTATTCATCAATGTTGTCTAAATACAGGTCGTCCATTCTTACTGGTACGGTTGAAATTAACTAGGGGCAACTGGTTCATGCGCGCGGGAAAGTCATTGCTGCTACAAAATTGTTAATTTGTAAACTTCCTGTCAGGTGTTCTTCGTTGCTGTTCTAGTTCCAGGGCACCAAATATTCCTGGTGTTGTACTGCCACCTGCTGTGTTGTTCAAGAAAGCTTCGAGTACAAAGGTTTTAGCCTAAGTTCCTCTTAAACACAGGGGTCCAAATTTCTCAGAGTGAGGAAACTACTAACGTGGACTGTGTTTTTTTTTTTTGCCTTAAGGTTGAAATTTGTTCTGAAAGTATACCTTTTTTGTGATCCAGAGTGCAAAATTCTTACCCATCAGAGGGCTTAAAGGATTAATTCTCTTTTTACATGAAAATATATAACATACTTAGAAGTAATTTGTGTCAAAGTGTAACTTGCATGGTATGCCATTGAGCAGCCACTCATGCTTTAGGTGTCTCTTG
>JAGFZM010000029.1:513629-580095 GCA_017657215.1 Limnothrissa miodon
ACACACACACACACACACACACACACACACACACACACACACACACAAAACAAGTCAAGTCACCATATCAAATCCTCAGGTAGGCCGAAATAAGGGTCTGTTAGGCCTTCTTGGGGTCTGGTCACAGGAAAGCCCTGAGTCTCAAAGGAATTCTGCATCAATTAGCCGTTCATCTAGGACAATCTCCATGACAACAATTTGCTGCGACAAAGAATTGGATTTCGGGGAGCTTGGTTACTCATTGGGGTGAATAGTGAAGAAAGTGAGGTCGCTGATTGGCCCAAAGAAAGCAGCACAACTACATGGAGTTAGTCATTCAGCTTGTTCAAGTGCTTAAACTGTTTCTGTGAGAGAGTAACGGGCCAGACAACTCCAACATCAATAGATGGGGTCATCACCGGGGATGAGAAATCGGTGCTGGGGACTTTTTACAAATTAATGCTTGCGATTTTGGGACACTGTAGCAGATGTAGCCTAGTTCATCCGCAACTTCCATGGATGAGCAGAATGGTTCAAGCATGCGCTAAAATGGAGTGAGTCTACGGGAGCGCACGGCTTTACGATGGCAAATTCAGACAGCGAGGTCAGAACACTGCTAAACTTTGTTAATTTGGCATCAAGTGACATCAAAGCAGCCCTTGACAAATCGGCTCCCTGCAGACGCTCAGTGGACCATAGGAAGTACTTGCAAAAACAGTTGAAACGTTTTTCAAAGAGATACAGGTTACCTCGTTGTCGTTCGTACAGAACAGAACTTGGGATGACTAATGCACCAGAGGACAACCATGCTATGTATCCCCTTAATGGTATCCGTAAGTGGAGACTCAGAGAAAAGAATGAATCAGAGGCGTCGGACCTGAACGAGAACTCACAGTCAAATGGAGATCTCCAAGTGCCAATGCGGGACCGTCAACTTCCAGCTTCTTTCTGGAAAGAACCTACATCTGCCCCGCAGAGTTTGGCGTTCCAGCCTTCCAGTAACGAAAGTGATGGTTTAAGATGCGTAGTACCTCGGGTATCGGACAGTGGGGAAAAGGATAATCACACCGTAAATTATTTTCCCACGTATAGAGATGCTGTCAACGGTGCACCGCTAAAGATGGACTTGACATACAAGAATGCCGATTTGTGTGGGTGCTATTCTGTTGAGTATCACGGACACATCTCGCAAAATCATTTGACTGCTCCACGATCGGCTTTGTTTGACGTTGCGTTCCCTGTAGGCATGGCTGTTGATGCTGACAGATATAACTCACCAAACAGACTTGAGTACCATGCAACTCATGTCATCGTAAAGCCAATTCCAACGAAGCCGGCGCTCTCTACAATGTTCAGCATGTTTGGTTTTATTTAAGAGAAGAGCTACATGAAGTGATGGAATTATTTTTTTAGGAGAGTAGTGTGTTTCTTTCATCATTAGGCTTGTCATATTAGAGCTGCAACATGGTAGACTACAGGAAAAGTGCTGCCCATCTGTCACAAGGCATGCTAGTGTTTAAGCTTTACTGATGAATAACTTTGCTATAATTTTTAACTGCTCTATTATATCTTTGCACACTGTTCTTCGGGCTACAATAAGGCTACTGCCAAAACAAAATGATGACTCCAGGTATAGAGGATCTTTTTCTTGGTAGAGCTAAAGAACTTTTGAGATAAAGGTTGCATGATGGATAGGTGCGGATCTAAGTAGTTGAGTTTGTTTTAACCATTTAACATTGTCTTAACAGTTTGTTGTTGTGTTTCTATGAAATATATAAACATAGTTAAGCATGAACTCTTTCCATCTTCTTTTTGCACAGCAACGATTTTGCACAGCTGCCATGCAGCACCCAGATGATGCATGTCTGATATTTACAAACACATTTGAGGGGTATGCTACAAAGCAAGGTCACAGATTAGAGCAGGTAAATTTGGGAGTAATCACTGGTGTCTGAACACTGCACTGAGAATTCAGTGTGTCTGAAGTAACCCATTGTTTTGAAGCAAAAGAATGAAAGAGGTAGAGGGACTGGTCTGTGGTTTATGGGTTTACTGAGGTCCTTATGAACTGAAACAGCCTGGTTTTCAAGCATACTAATATTTTTCTGTATATCAGCCTGGCCAGGAGCATCACAATCTTTTTTTCTCTGCTATCTTCAGTTTGATTTGTTGTCGGCATATTCAATGACTGCATATTTTGGATAATTCCTGCCTTATGTAATTTGACACAAAATTATTTCGCCTGACAGATACGCACAGCAAATCAGTATATGTGAGAGCCAGACTAAAAACTTCTAAGCCAAATCTAAGCCAAACAAGCAAACAATGTGATCATTGATCACTGATCCATATGCTTTAGTGACACAGATGTTGCCACTAAAATAAGTATTCTTGGTAAATGTGGCAGCCAAATGGAATGAAAATAAATCTCAATTTTATAAGCACAAATTATTTTTTTCCCCTGGAAGAAAAAAACACATATAGATACATACAATATGAAAACATGGAAATATTTATTTAAATACAAAAAGGTTTCCTTTTTTTGTTGATGTTGTAGAAACAATAATTTAAGACCTCAACATAAAGTAGGCCATCTGCTGTTTTCAAAAAAGCAATCTGAAACAAATAAACTAAATAAACAAGGCCTAGACAAAGCTTTAAAGAGACCTTCCATTCATAGTGGTACTATTTGAAGTTCATGGTGTAATCTAGCCATAATAGCCAGACGTGTACAAGAGAAAAGTCCCGTCTGCCTCACTCAAACGTGGTGCACATAGTGTACTATGCAAATCTGTGTGACCTCAAACAAGTTCAACGCTTGCTTAATGACACACATACATACATTCATTTAAGGCGTAAATGGAGGAGGCGTATGTCAGGGCTGTTGAACTCTGGATCTTGCTTATCTGGTGGAATCTCCTCAGTATGGAAGTATTGCAGCAGCAGCTGTGAAAAAACATGATTGTTGTCAAGCCTGTGTTGCTGAATAAATAGGGGAACTGTACATTACATTAGCACAAGAATGGGAAAAGGATTCACCAGGGTCCCGTTTCTTGCTCTCGATTCACATCAGGAACTGAAAACCCAATGCACAGTAATAGTGCATCTGGTCCTTTATTATGTTATACTACTGAAGAATTCATGTAGATAACTATAAATCACACTGAGAACAGATTTTAAATGTTTCTGATTTCTTTACCAAATTTAGGTTTTGGAAATAAAGGAAACTTCCAGAGTTGAAAAAGCAGAAATCATCTTCTTACCTCAAAGAACCTCCTCTCCACCTCAGGATTTTTCCCCTCAGTCCGTTGCTCATAACAGCAAATAACACAAGTCTTTTTTCCAGCAAGAGCTTTAAGGGTGTTCACGAGGGGCTCAACAGACTGTGCAGGAAGCACAACAAAAGGAAAATTAGAAATCTTCTTATACTGTAAAGTTGTGTCATTAGCAATATCTGTTTAAACTAAATAATGCTGGGAAGGAAGAGGTGAACCGAGCCATTTTATGTAACAACTTACCTTTAGATACAGTAATAACTTGATGTGACAAAAATAAGCCACCATAAACTTGTCTATATGCATGACCAAACAGTCAGATGCATGTTCCTGTTTCACCAGCCATTACATGCACAATCTTAATGTGTTCTGACTCCCTCATTCTTAATTGGTCTTCCTTTCCTCACATTAAGTCAGATGTGTTTAGTTGATTTCAATAGTGAAATGCTGAGCATATGCAGCTGCCAAAAGGTACAAATTTTCTTGTGCATTAAAAACTATTTTAAAACAGGCCACATAGGCTAACTACTGTACAAGTCTTTTTAAGCTTTTTGATTCACGCTGCATGGAATGATGTCAAGGGCCCCCGGCCTTATCTTTGACACTCAATGCCAGCAAGAAACAAACTCTAAATCAAAATGCACCAGTAAAATGTTGAAAAACGCAATACAAAACATTCCTCCAATTGCATGGTTGTTTTATTCACGAGAGCCTATTGTCCACAATTCAGATTGTTTGCAACAACTATATTACATAATTAATTTTAGATTTACTCCAATTAAAGCTTGTACACAGTATCTTCTGGCAGAACAGTGTTCATAATTAAAAGTCAGCTTCATAATTCCTGCATTCCTCGCACAAAGGATGATCTCCTGAGAGTCTTTTTGTATTGGAATTTTGGTATAGTTTGTCCAGAGTTTTGACACTTTTAATAGGCGCATGTTTACTTCAAGGAGGGTTGGCACTTTGAACTTTAAACTATTGGTTCTGCCTTTTCATATATGTTCATGTATTGGATGGGCAGAAACTGAAACCTTTGATTAGGGGTGGGCAATATAGACGATATATACCGTATGCAATATGCATTTGGCCAATGATAGAGATTTTGGGTCATATCGGCATACCGTGATAGGCTCATTGCGTCTCCACAACCATGTGAAAAAATGTTGACCTGTAGCTTCACCTTATTGATAGCACCTTTTCATTCTTACAACGAAACTGTGTAAGAGCCTATAAATTGAACAGCTACTGCCTGACACAAATGCAGCTTACCAGTTTACTTCTGTGTGAATTTGAGAGTCCAATATAACCTCAGAACGATGACTAAACAACTGTTGTACATATTGACTTTATGCTATGGTAACCATTAAGAAACTGTTATGCTGTAAGTTACATACCAAAGTATACCGTGATATATATCATCTACCGTCTATGGTTCAAAATATATCGCAATATAAATTTTAGACTATATCGCCCACCCCTACCTTTGATGAGAGTATTGTTGCAAATTGCAATATGTAATACAATCAAGTCCAAATGGATGACAAACATAACTTCAAAACAAACTAATTTGACTGAGTTTTAATATCCCAAGTTATTAAAAACACTTTTGCAAAAAAAATACCTGTTCATAGTAGATGCAGTCTGCCAGTAGAATAATATCAGGAGAACTAAAAGTCATAACACTTTCACCCCTGTCAATAATTAAAACAAAATTATTGAGATGCTTGAATATCCTTCAAGAGACACATTAATGAATCGGAGGGCTAATCCTAACAATTAGGTAGAGGGGCTACAAACCATCTTAACACTTTGGCTGTGGCAGAACCAGTAATCAACGCTTGATTTTCCTTGATGTTCTTGTTCAGAAGATGTTGTAGGTCATCAAGATCAGTTAAAATCACATGGGCTCTAAGCAACAAGATGCATCAAATAATGTTACAGGGCACCAATATATCATTACTAATACCTCAGATAATTAGGCCACACTCACCCTAATGTAGCTGCAACAAGACCTACAACACCAGTGCCTGCTCCCAGCTCAAGAACGTTAGTTGAAGACCAAGACCTTACACCTGCGGTTGAATGTAAAAATGCTTGCGTTTCCAAATATTTACCTAAAACAATCGCTGCATCCCATACCACATGGCCTACATCCCCTTTTAAGCATTGGTGAATCTTTATAACAGAACCGTCATTTTTCTCGAGTTCTCGAACAAAATAGTTACTTTCTTCTGACACATTATCCATTGCCTAGCTTACTGCAGAAGTACTTGAATGCCGGGCGGAATCAATATTTAACGTTATTTGGTTAAGCCAGAGAACAATAAAAAAGTCTGTCGTAACGCCTACCAACCTAAATATTCACAGTTCACTTTCTGGATAGTTTTGCATTGAGCTATGTGTCACACCAACAACAGAGCGATCAAAAAGTCACATCGCTGACTGAATTTCTTCTCCCCTGCAATTTCGAACAGGCTCAGCGCTTTATAGCTCATTGCTGCCTCTCACTGGCGGCTCACAGAACTGTTTAAACATCTGGAATGAAGAAGGTCGTCTGCAGAGACATACAGTCTATGGGAGAGACACATAACAGATTGTGAAAATACAGGATTTTTCTGATATAATTTTCTTTTATTCATTCGGTATTTTCCCTACAGTGTCATTTCAGAACATAACCTGAACTGTGATCATATTTGCATATTGTTTGAAAATGAAATATTGTTAATGGCTTTTATGTCGTGTTATTATTTATGTAATGTTCATTTTTTTGTTTACAGTTACATACTTAATCACACTGGGTCTGATATTCAACATCTTATTCAGTGGTCTGAGACTTTTGTTTTGCCATTATAGAAATTTCCCCGGAAGTGAAATAATATTGACGATTGTTGCTGACGCAACGCATCAACCCAGTGGACATTATTGAGAACAAGGTGCTGCGGCAAATATTTTGACATTAATAATATTACAATTTCCCCCCATAATGCTATATATTTACTGGAATGTCTGCTTTAACGCATTCATCACTACATACATTGGCATACAGATGTAGCATTTGTGACGTTAGATTTGTAAAATAGATCTGACATCTGTAAGTTTCCGTTAATAGAGCTAATGTTAGCTAGCTATGCTACCCAGCTAACGAACTGCTAATCAACTGAGTTAACATCGAAGTTTTGCATCAAGTAAAAAAAATGTTTTTTCTTCTTTAGAATCATCTTGTGAATACGGGAACAATTTGATATTTCCGTGACTCGTCGAAGGACAGCATATCTCCACTGGAACTGCTACCGAGCTTCGAAGTTACCCGGCTGTTCGACACAAGCAAGGGGGACAAGGGAGAACCCAGGAGATACATTTGCTCAGAGGAAGTCTATTGGCATTCTTATTTATTGTTCGGAATCCTTGCATCCATCTACTCTTTGGCCAAACAGGACAGTTGAAGGACGCAACGTTATTATTGGATTTGAATGAACATATAACGTACATATATCAAAAAAATTTTAAGCATTTGAGCCTTTGTGTAGCAGTCAACCGATACGGATTATTGACCACCAGTAAATCTAATCATAATCCAGTCCACATAGCCGGGATTTAAAAACATGGAGTTAATGGTCGGTCATATGCTATAGCAAATTAACGTTACCTTACAGTGTTAACAGTAATTGCATTGTGACTTTATTATTTCATCCCAGTCCGGATGTTTGTATGATATGCACGTTTGCTCTGTAGGAAGTGATACACGAACACGTCCTGTAGCGTTTCTGAAGGCATTTGCCCATTTATAATAGAAACCAGACTTTAGCTTATATAAAAAACAATAGTTTGTAATTTAGATTTGGATGTTAAACACCTTAAACATAAATTCAAATGGAGTGTAATTTGTTCAATGAAGATCTTGACAACTGATCTAAAGTTAATAGTAAGCTGTTGGGCTAGATTTCCTCTCTAAGTTGTAAAAGACACACCTATGATCAACTTACAAAATGGGGAAAATGCTATCAAAGATCTTTGGCAACAAAGAGATGAGAATACTGATGCTTGGACTTGATGCTGCTGGAAAAACCACCATCCTCTACAAACTGAAATTAGGACAGTCGGTTACCACAATTCCCACTGTTGGTTTCAATGTTGAGACAGTCACATACAAAAATGTGAAGTTCAACGTGTGGGATGTTGGTGGGCAAGATAAAATTCGTCCTCTGTGGCGACACTACTACACTGGCACTCAGGGCTTGATCTTTGTTGTGGATTGTGCAGACAGGGATAGGATTGATGAGGCCAGGCAAGAACTTCACCGTATCATCAACGATCGAGAAATGCGTGATGCCATTATCCTTATCTTTGCTAACAAGCAAGACCTTCCGGATGCTATGAAGCCTCATGAAATCCAGGAAAAACTGGGTCTCACACGTATTCGGGATAGAAATTGGTATGTGCAGCCATCATGTGCAACAACGGGTGATGGACTCTATGAGGGCCTGACCTGGCTAACATCAAATTATAAATCATGACTGCATTAGAAACCTGGGAATGACAAACGTAATGTGACTCATCACAAATACTATGTAAAAGGATATTTTAAAAATCAGTGAGAAGTTCATGTATCATTTTGTATTATAACAATAACCCGGACTAATAATTTCCAGGACTCTGGAATAATTCCATCTGTCTTAAATTCATCCGCTTGATAGTACACTGATTGTCATGGTTACTGTGGCATGACCAATATCATTTGTTAATTATGTGATTTCTGAACTGTTTTTTGTGTGTTTTGTTGGTATGACTGAACAGTCTAAATATATGTCTGTGGAGAGATTGGTGGTGTAATGTTCTGTGAGACAAGCAATCACAAATGGAAAGTCTCACAAACTAGAAGACATGTTGTAACTCATTGAAATGTATTGCTTCACAAATCTAAACAAATACAGCGTTGTTGCCTTTTCACTGTCACATGTTTTGTTGGAAGACTTCAAGGGACACAGATTTTTTTTTTTTGCACATTCATCCACACTTAATTGATAAAGACAAGATCCCTGATCATAGGCCTACTCAACGTATATACACTCAGACAATAACACAAGGAAATTTTAGTTCCTCAAGCACTAGGCCACTTAGTAGAGAGTCTGTGTGGATTGTAACGTTTGTAGAAAAAGATTATATGCTTTCTAGAATATCACTTTTTTTTTTTTTAATTAATGGGTGACATTCAGAGGAGGCAGATCAATGTGCTTTACAAAAATAAGGCAAAGCGCAGTGAATAGATTAAAAAAATGAAAATCATTAAAGAAAAAAAGACAAAATAGTTATAAAAAATATAACTAATAAAAGTAATAAAATAAAGTAAGAAATTGTGTACATTAATAAAATTAAAAGTAAAAAAGCAACAAAAGGTAAAAGCTAAGTAATAAAATACTAACATTTTAAAGATTTTCAAATCTACTGCATAAACCATATGCAAACAGCTTGTTTACTTTTTAAGATGGCAGCAGGAGAGGCTTTTTTATGATGTCCTCTGGGAGTAGGTTCCATGAGAACTGCATAGCTAAAGGCTGCTTCACCACATTTTGTTCTAACACACGGTTTTTCCAGCAATTCTTCTTTGCTGCGATCTGACAGATCTTATTGGGATTTTTTTCCCAAATCATTCTTTTACATAAATCCTCTTGGTAATGTTTTTAGGAAGGCCTAATAATGCAGATTTACTGATTGTTTTAATCCCCTTTGTGTCAAGAACAGTAGCAATCCTCAGTCATTCATCAAATAGAATAACTTCTGTTTTTTTGTGTTGAAGAAAATTTCTTAAAAGTCTCCGAATTAGACGGTTTGCCAGAACATGAAGGAACATTCGCGGGCCACAGCCAGAACTAAATCCGCTTGAGCCCTGTCTGGTATTGGCCACTCCCCGTCACGAACTGTGACACACCTTCCTGGCACTTTGCGCGTGATGTGTAAGCGACACTTTCTGTTTTCTGGTTATTGAAAATACTTCAAATTCGTATTTAGATCTTAGGAGACACAACTTAATTGTCACCAGGTAGTTGTTTATTTACAGATAATAACCCCCTTATCCTGGTTTTAAAGAAATGGAAAATAAAACCCTAACATCTGACAACAGCTCCAACGTTCCTAGTAGCACTAGCACTAACGTTACCCACTTGAAGTCAAATAGACCATCACTTTCATTTTTTTCCACTGAAGACGGCCAGTCAACCCCGTCACTTCTTGGCCCATACCCCAAGAGTTCATATGTTTTCTCAACTTCAGAGGCGGACACACCACAGACAGATACAAATAACAGTAAGTAGAGTAAGTTTGCCTTGTGTTTAGTAGTAATAAACTTTGGTTAGCATCACAGCTAATATAACATTCAACAGTACCTCCTAATTACCTTTATAAAGAGTGATTGTCCTTTGCCCCTTCAATGTAATGAGTGTTTCTTTTGATAGCTTCCGGTCAGTTGAACATTAGCCTCAGGTCTTTTAAGAGAAATACAGGAACTCCAAGGGTGAGGAGAACACCGAAAGATCAGACGCCACAAACAGACCGCACTAGTAAGCTCAACTCAACACCTGACGTTACTTCACTTTAACATCAGTGATAATGTCTGCAATTAGATACATTTACTCTTACTACTAGCTACTATTGTACTACTGTATTCTGTACTGTTGTCAAGAGTTACAAATGCTTTGGCGTTTCCTCACTCATTTTCTCTTTTTGATCTTTCTGATAGCGGCCACAACAGGGTCCTCTGCAACCTTAACCAATACCTCATCAGTGATAGTTGCTGTAGTAGAAGGGCGGGGCTTGGCCAGGGGTGAAATTGGCATGGCCAGCATTAACCTGAAATGCCCAGAACTGATGTTGTCACAGTTTGCTGATACAGGTACCTATGCAAAGGTAAATTAAATTAATTAATAGATATTTTGGACAACACAGTACTAGGAAAACTGCTGATTATTTTGTTTTGACTGGTAATTATGTAATTAAATGTATGGTCCCCTTTAAAAAAAAGACTGCATTGTGTTACAGGAAAACACTGTAAAATTGCATTGAAATTAGCCAGGTTAAATGTGCTCTGAGATTCTGCAGGATTTTAGCGCTATTTTATTTTTGTCTGAAATCATAGATATTACCTCTTGATCGGCTAGCTTTCTGCCCCCTGAACACATTGTGGAAAATAAAAACGTCTCCAAAGAGGGCTGTAATAGGGCTGGGCAATTAATCGAAAGTAATCGAATATAAGTAATTGAAATGACAGTCAGAACCTATAATCAATCCAATTTTTCCAGGTCAATTATTAATTACTTTCCCTTTTCAAACATTTCTGTGTGTAAAGTCACGTGACCGTGCTCCATTTCTCATGTTATTCCGCCGCCATGTCAAGTATGGAGGGCTTAAACACTGAGACAACTGAGCAACAAGAGCAGCTTGTACCAAAGAAAACATTGATGTTCAATAAACAATCATAGATAGTAGATAGTGTGTTTCCTTCAATAATTTTAAAATCAAGTAATGCACCCTTCATTCAATAATATCTCAGTTGTAATATGTGAACTGTTCAAACCAGTAAATTTAAGTGAACTTTGAGGGCAAAAAATTAATCGTAATCGAGTTAAAATGTTCAATTAATCATGATTTAGATTTTAGGCCAAATCGCCCAGCCTTAGGCTGTAATACTTAAAATTGAGTGTTATACACTAGGGACACAGGGATCTAAACAAAAAATAACACATAACAGCCAACCAAACGGCAACAAGATATTGCGGGGTAGGGGTGGGAGTTTTTATGCGTCCCCTACCATCTTGTTGTTGATTGGTTGGCCGTGGTTTGGTGTGTTTATATGTGAGTGTTTGTTTGTGTTGTCTTTCAAGGTCAGGTTTTTTCCACAATATATTCAGGGGCAAAAAAACATGAAGCCAATCAAAGAGACACCTACAGTTTGAGACAAAAATGAAATTGCGCCAAAATCCTGCAGCATCGCATAATACACCTTTATATAATGCAGTGCTCTGTGGCATAATCTAAATTCTTAAGTTATTCCGCTTTACATTTCTTTCATTTCATTTACTTTTATTGCTATTGCTGATGGGTCTTATGGGAGCCTAGAAGTGTGACTTCATGGATAAAAGTCTTGTGTGTAATTGTACAGTAATGTATAGGATTCCTCATCATTTTATAGGTCATAACCAAACTCCACATCTTGATGCCTTTGGAGATTTTGATGCCAGACACAGTCAGTGATAAGGGCAAGACCACAAAGCTCTACAACCTAATCACAGAAAATTTCCAGGTATCTGTCCCTTACACATCCTTGCTTACTGTTCTGTTTCTACTGTATATGGAATTGCACAGTCAGTCAGTCCGTTATGGGTGGATGGAAAAAGTGACGGATGTTAATCTTGTCCATTTAATAAACATACTGTTTACAAACAATCAAAATGAAATACATCAACTAGTTATAATCAGTTAAGCAACTAATGTATTTCTATGTGATTATTAATCATAATAATTGTGTCGAGTTTCTTTAAAGTAGCCCACATTGGTATTGTAAGTGGTTTATAATCGTAAACTTAAGAAGATACTACTGAGTATATGGTGTGTTTGTTTCACTGTTGTCCAGAATGTGACTATCACCACTGTACAGAGGAAATATTTTAATGAGCGTAAAGGTTTTGAGTACGTCCAGCAACTCAGTGCCCCAGAAATAAGCACAGTCCTAATGGAAGTTCAAACCAAGTAAGTTTTTTCTGTCTCGCAGTGTATTGTATGCAAGCACACAGACATATATATCCACACACACACTCACACACACACACACACACACAAAATCACTCCATACAGAGATACAATTTGTCACACTTGAGCTCACACTGATTTTGAGTGCAAGTGGTGGAGTGGCCAATGTTCACGCCTAGATGAAGTCAGTGGTGACTGTGAAGACATTCGTTTCATATTCTATAGGCCTTGTGTGTTGTCACACTCCCTGTTTATGGGGAGATTGAGATTATGGTAATATTTTAAATACTGGTTAAACAATATGATGATGAGAATGGCATCTATCCAGTTTTTGTCACTGGTAATGTGTATTTTTGTGCTTTTTTCCCTGTGCTTTTCCTTTCACTTACTCACATCATAGATTTATTTGAAGAATTTGGGAACAATTTGAACCAGGGAACTAGTTGATAGCTGTTTATTAGCTGTACCTTTCCTTTTAAAGGTATTACTGTCTTGCTGCATCCGCCGCCCTTCTCAAGTACTTTGAATTTGTTCATAACTCAATCTATGCTCCGCGATCCCTAAAAGTGAGCTTCCAAGGCAGTGATCAAACAGCTATGATAGACACAGCCTCTGCCAGCAACCTGGAGCTTGTTGTCAACAACAGAGATCACCGGTCAGTTGGTGTCCCAAAGAGGGATGTTTTTTTTGCTGTTAAAACTTTAAACATGCCACTGCTCAATAGCCTTCAGCACTCACACTATTAGTGGGTAGGAATATGCCCTATTGTCTCTCTGTATGTGAAGGAGTGACCAGTGTTTGCTGGGTGTGCTGAACTACACTAAAACTCCGGGAGGCGAGAGACGACTTCGGTCCAACATTCTGGAGCCTCTTCTCGATGTGGATACCATTAATATTCGGCTAGACACCTTACAGGTCTGGCAGCCTTGTGCATTCTCATCCATAAGAAAGTGGTATACCAAACACCTTTATAATGTTATTTTTGTGAAGCGCCTGGTCTGCTGTAACAAAATGTGATATTGAGTGGAAGCACTAGGTGGCGCTAACCTGGCTATAAGTAACCTCCTAGATGTGCCAAAGGTTCATTAATATTAAAAGTTTTTTTTTAAGTATCTGTCTTTAATCCCACACAGGAATTCTTAGAAGAGGAGGAACTCTTTTTTGGTGTAAAGAATGGTAAGATGCTAATTTTGTGGGAAAAAAATCTGAACACAATAGTGCATACTGAAGTGCAATGTCAACTGACATTTCTCAAAAAGCATTTTTGACTGTACCTTAATTCTATCTAAAATGACTGTGCAATTTTGCAGCCATCTCACACTTTTTGGATATAGATCAGCTGTTGTCTTCACTCATCCAGATTCCAAAACAGGAGACGGTAAGGATCTGGAGATGAGATGCTGCTTCATTCAGACTTCAGAATATCGGGCAGGCTGTCAGTTGGTTATTTCTAGCTAGGGCAGGTTGAGCATGGCCAGTTATCACATTACTTGAGGCATGGTTGTGGCCTTCTATATATGGATATCTTGAACTTATAGTCACTAAAACATGGATGAATTAGAAAAATGCTGTCAAAATACAAAACTGATGTCAAATAGCTCAAAGCCATTGTAGTTCAATTGTGGCTTCCAAAGAGGACCCCGTTTAGCCCAATAGGCCATTTCAGTACACATGTTTCAGCAAGGCATATAAAATTACACCAGAACTTATTTTTATCTATTAAAGTCTGATGTATCCCATTTTAATGTTAGAAAACAATGCAGAATACTCTATTTATTTATTTTATGTCCCCTTAAAATTAAACATGCAGTCTCACAAACTATATTTTTGACTAGGGGGCAGGTTTCCCCCAGTTGTGTTTTCATTTCTCAGAGCCTATGTATCATAAGAAGACCAAATTTTTCACAGTGATCCAATAAAATTAATGTCACAAAGAGACATTGTCTTTATAATGGTGTCCTTAGCCTTATAATGTGTTGCAGAGCAATTGTTTCTGCATCAACAATGCAATACTTCCTGGGAAATAAATCATCCCTAAGAATGCTATGAAAAGACCTATGTAGGGAGAAGGTGAACAGGAGACTTTGAAGTGGTTATTGTGTTGTTGTTGTTGTTGTTGTTGTGTGTGTGTGTGTGTGTGTGAGTTTGGTTCCCTGAGTTAATGTGTAATTTGTTAATATATACAGCTACACTGGGGTAGCTGCTTAGGGCAGGACATTTTTTGTCTTTTTTTTGTTGAAGACAGGGCGTTTTATTGCCTTTTTTAGGTCCAGGTGGCTGAGGCCAAGATCACCCATGTAATTCAGCTGAAGCACACACTAGAATTAGTACCTCCTCTAAGGGTAAGAGGCCTGAATGGTACCTTATCATTGACATTGATTGATCTTTTTGCCATGACTAGATAGTGATCCTTTTTTTGACAATGCATTTGTATTATGCAAAATAAGTAGGGCTATTGGAAGGCATACGTGTTTGTAGAGCTAAGATCAATGGCACCAACTTGCATGTACCAACACTGACCACTAGGTACTGACTTCAGTCAGTTCAAACCTGAGTGGTTCCTAACTCGACATTCAATAGTCGAGTGCCGGTCAATAGATGAGTTTCTATCCAATTTGTCAATGTGCATTTAACTTATTTGAGTTGGAAATGACCTTATTTAAATGAAAGGCAAAGTTACACTGGATGAACAGTTGACTTGAATTTCTATTCAACGCTTCAAACCTTACCTTGCTAATGCATTTGTTACATATGAGAGGCTGTCTGATATTAGATTGAAATCCAATCTGAGATATATAATTATGTATAAATTACTCTTAACAGGGTGTCCTAAAGAACTGTAAAACAGCACTGCTTGTGGCCTACTCCTCTATGCTGGAAGATAACAGGTGAGAGAACATGCAATTTTAACCCAGTTTACAATATACCCAGGGAAATGAATGACTTTTTTATTTGATTGGCTGACAGGGTGCCGTTATTTTCAGATAATGGATACTTATAAAGTAGAAAGAAAGCTTTAATCACCTTTCCGTATCAGTGCTCCTCTGAATGGTAACTATAGCAACTATGGTAAACGACAGTTAAAATAGCAAGCAAGAAAGGAATCGGATGTTATCAACCTGGTGGCAAGCCAGGGAATAATGAATTTGGCAGCAGAAGCAAACACCACGTTTTTGGCGTTCTTTGCCGCACACCATGGGAGATATTGGGAGACCTCAGCAGCCATATTTCCTAACATCCAACAATGCAAACCTATTATAACATTACTATGCCCACAGTATAGAGTTACAAATCATCAGTCTCTGTATTTGACTGCATATTTAACCTAGAGACACATAAGGGAGAAATCCAGTGTAAATCAAGTCATAGTCTTGTTGTTCGAGGCCACTTTCATTTTTATATGCCCCATCAAGTTAATGGTTTGCTATTCAGTCTATGACAGCCTAGGACTATTAATTGATTCATGCCAGATTTCATTTAATTACTGAAATTACTAATTTTGTTCACATAAGTCCATAGTCATCCATATCACAGTATTTTTGGTGTCTCAGGTTTGAAGGGTTGCTGGAGCAAATCAAGACTGTGATTAGTGATGATGTCAACTACATAAGTGGTAGTCTGAACATGCGTACACAGAAGTGCTATGCTGTACGGCCTAACATCAATGAGTTCTTGGATATTGCCCGCAGGGCATACACTGAAATTGTTGATGACATTGCAGGTGATTTTTAAGCTTTTTTAAAAAAATTGGTCTTTGCTTAAATTATTTTCAACAATGTCTTTTTTTTTTTTCAAATGACCACTGTTTACCAATATTGATCAGGGAGTTATGAGATGATGTGAAATGTTCTAAATGATATTTGATAATGGATAGCGTTAGTGAATCAGCTAGGAGAGAAGTACAGCCTTCCCCTGCGCACCAGCTTTAGCACAACTCGAGGCTTCTACATCCAGATGAGGCTTGAGGGTGTGGCTTTGCCAGGAGGACAGATGCCTTCAGAGTTCATTAAGGTCAGATGGTTATTTATTAACTACTGAGTCTATGTGTACGTGTGTTATTTGCCAGCTGGATTCATCCAATACAGTTTTTGTCCTCCTCCAATTACTCACATACCTTGTGGGTAATTACCATACCAAGCAAGCAAGCAACCATACCAACAATACATTGACAGACAATGTAAAATATCGGCCTGTGGCTACGAGTGATTTTCACAATAAGATAACTGAAGTCAGCCATAGTTCTTCCTGCCAACTTTTTGTTCGACAATTACTGCAGGTTACGAAGTACAAGAACAACTACAGCTTCACAACAGCAGACCTGATCAGAATGAATGATCGCTGTGATGAGGCCTTACGAGAGATCTACCACATGTCTTATGTGTGAGTGTCCTATTCCAGCAATAAGAATGCCTACAGCGGTAACATTTTTATTTCATGCTATATTGTATTTGATTTCCCAACTTTATTCATAGGGTGGTATGTAAGTTGTTGACTGTTGTGCACGATCATATCCACTGCCTGTACAAGTTGTCTGATGCCGTGTCCATGCTGGACATGCTGTTGTCACTAGCTAATGCCTGCACAATGTCTAAGTATGGTAAGTGCACTCACAAAACTCAGTTACAGCAGAATATCAAAGAAAACAAATGCAATTACAGTTACAGATAATAAACAGCTGGTGAGGGCAGTTCTGCAGTTGTAGTTTTACATCTTTCTATCTTTAAAAATATTAGTCATAAAATATACATTACCTAATTCAGGCCTGCAGTTTCTTACAGTTGTTTGTGTGATATTGTATGTCGGTTTCCTATTCTGAATCCGAATTCTGCAAGGCTCCTTGAATTAAAAATTTCCCTCTCTGTTCTTAGTGCGCCCTGAGTTTACTGACACTCTTGCCATCAAAAATGGCCGCCATCCCATACTTGAACACATTGGTAGACACGAGCCTGTTTCTAATAATACCTACATATCTGAGGGCAGCAACTTCATCATCCTCACAGGCCCTAATATGAGTGGCAAATCCACGTACCTGAAGCAAGTAGCTCTCTGCCAGATTATGGCTCAGATCGGTAATTATTGTTTCAATTTTACTGTGTGTGAGCTATACATATATTGTTTATATTTCTTCATTGCGGTATGGCTTCACTCAATCCCATTTGAGGAACTTAGATTGTTCAGGAAGTGTTTAGGATACATGTCTGTGTTTTGTAGGATCATTTGTACCGGCTGAGTACGCCTCATTTCGCATTGCGGACCAGATCTTCACAAGAATTGGGGTTGATGATGATCTGGAGACTAATTCATCTACGTTTATGGTGGAGATGAAAGAGGCAAGTTGAAAAGAACTTGAAATACAATGTCACTTCATTTTAATTTGATTGAGCCAAATATACTCAGTTTGAGAGGTAGACCTATTCCAATAGTCAAGTAACAATAAAGGCGACATGAAATTAAATGACATGGATAATGATTTAGCATTGAAGGAAATATCCATTTGCTTTCTTTCCCTTTCTTTCCCCTTTCCTTTTCATGTAATTGTAAGTTGTCACTGTGTCTGCATGATGTATTTTGATTTAATTTGCATCCACTTACAGATCGCATATATAATCCACAACGTGAGTAATCGTTCACTCATTATTATTGATGAGTTAGGGCGAGGAACAAGCGCAGAAGAAGGAGTTGGAATCTGTCATGCAATTTGTGAATTTTTGCTGAACTTGAAGGTACTGAAACGGTAACAAAATGAATTGACGATGGGCATTTATGAGTTTATTTGGCTTCCAATAAGACCACTAGTTTCTTAATTTTTTCTAATAATAGAATGTTCATTGTTCAATTTATCTCAAACATTCTCGGACCATGTTTCCAAAACAATTGTTGCTTAAAAACATCATAAAAAATCTTGCAGAATTATTATGAGTTATGCATAGATTAACACTACTGTATATTGGTAAAGCCTAACAAACATTCTTAAGATCAATCGTTAAGAACATAAATGTGTGATCCTTTGTTTTGAGAAACTCCAGATAGCATGATAATAGCCTGAAAATTGTGGGGTTGAGTACTTATATACCTGACTTTACCATTATACTGTATATCTATGAAATGGATGAATGTTTTCTCTTTATTATATCATAATGTCTCTGTATATAGTGTATTAGCTATATATTGCAATCTTTGAAAAAATGTGAAAAAAGTGAAACCCTGGAAAGATATGAGGAAATCCTTTGCCGGAAAACCTACCCTTTTTTTTGATCGGTTTATTGACATATAAAATATCTTTTACTTTTAAAGGCTTTTACCTTGTTTGCCACACATTTTTTGGAGTTGTGCCATCTTCAGAGCCTCTATCCCAATGTGGAGAACCAGCACATGCTGGTGCAGCACACACATGCAGAGGGCACTGACCGTGTGGTATACACCTACCTGCTCAGCCAGGGCCAGTCTGAGGAGAGGAACTATGGTAACGCACACATGCACACTCCTGTTCAGTTCAGTTCAGTTCAGTTCAGTATAAGTGTCAGTTTTCAATTGTTTGTGTGTCACAGGTATCAGAGCAGCTGAAATGACCTCTTTACCAAGGAGCATAATTGAAGAAGCTAAGGCAATTGCCGCTAGAGTTAGCCAGAAGTTATGGGTATGCTGACTTCATTTTTTACTTCTTTGCTGGTTATAGCCATGGCTGGGGACATCATGTTTTGAGTCGTCCACAGTCTGTCCATCTGTCCATTCCAATCATGGGAACGCGACATCCTAGGAATGTCTCTCAAGGCATGTGCTACAGATTTGCCTTAGATATTCAAACTGACTCAAAGACAAACTGAATAGATTCTGAGGGTGAGAGTTCAAGGTCACCTGATAGTTGCAAATGTTAATATCTTAACGGTTTGTTGAGTTTAATGACTAAGACGTAAATGTCCATGAAGTCATGTGAATTCCATGTCTGGTGAACACTCTTCTAGTGTAGCCACTAACACTCCAGGCACTCCAGTTTGCGAACCAAAGGCCTAATATAAACAGGGACGGCACAGTGAGCCATCCAAGGGATCATGGGAGAAAGAAATTAACTTCACAGATGAAGGGCATTGTAGTTCACAAATATTGTGTGGGGTTGACTCAGTTTGAATGATATTGGTGTACTTGGATGCACTTGATAGGCTCTCTTCCTTTCTTGTGTACTTGGATGCACTTGAAGGGCTCGCTTCCTTCAAATTCCTTGTTACCATTGTACTCCATGTTCCTCACTTACATGCCTTTATTAAAGTGCATAATGACTGGGCCTGTAATTCTATAATAAGTGACATAGTGACAAGTGATTGATGACCATTAAGCACGGTGTCACATTATGCCTTAGGCCAAGCAACAAAGTGACGTTGGTACAGTTCGTCAGCGAGCAGTCTACCACCTTGCCAGCCGGCTCATCCAAACAGCACGCAACTCACAGCTTGATCCAGACAGCCTTCGTCTGTATTTAAAGGGTCTCAAGAAACAATATGAGGATGAGATACAAACAATCACAGAATATACTGAGGAATGAGTGTGTGTGTGTGTGTGTGTGTGTGTGTGTGTGTGTGTAATGGGCTACTGTATGTTGGGAAGTTTGCAGGGGAGTCCTGTTGTAGAACCATACATGTTCTGAATTGTCTTTGTTATAATATTTATTTTTTCATTTTATTTATTTATTTATTTACCTAGCTAGCAAAAAAAAAATCTGATTGTGAGAAATTTCATATTATGCCCATGTGCTCACATAGACAAAGGTCAGGAAGATTTGCATATTAGTCACATCTATACAAATCTATGAAGGTATATGTTATGGTGGGAGTTTATACATGTTAAGTATTGTTGAATGTACAGTTTCATTCCCAGTAAAGGATTTTCAAGGTTTTTCTTGAAATGGCTTAAACCCGACTTTTGAACCAATAATTTGGAAGGGCCTGACCCTTTTGGCCTTTTTTCTTGATTTTTTTTTTTATATTTAAATTGTATGTAGTAGACATGGTTGCGTATGCTACATTTAATATAACATAAAGTATAAGTGATGAAGATAAATTGACTTATGAAAGAGAGAAAGTTCTATACCAACACAGGTTTTCTATTGAACACAATGGCCACCTTACCACAAATGGCTCTTTGGGATATGCATAAAATTTTTTACAATTATTTGTTAAAAAATGTGTCATAATGATTCCTAAAAAATAGGAAACCAATAACTTAAATATTTTTCTATGGTGCATGTTTTACCATTACCACCATAATATTTTAATTTCATACTGAATAATGTCAATTGTAGGCTACACCAAAACAAATAGCCATGTAAGATCGTAATATTCTCTTTGTGGGGATAATTGTTGTGCTACTCAGAATAATTTAATTAATTAACTAGTCTAACTTTTTAATTTATACATTATTAAGTCTATAGGATCAATTTGTAGACTACAGTAACACATTGCATGTTATGTTGTCTGGTGTTCGAAGGGGGCTTTAGAAGAATTAGCTCACCTACCTCACTAAAACATCGACAGCTGAGGCTGTGCCTTTTAGACGCAAATCCTCTCATCGCGAGAACCCATGCTCCTTCCTAGGGTGTCATTCCCACCCTTGCATTGTGCGCTCTGTCCTGAGAAACGATTTAGCGCTGCGACGACGCACCTGACTGACTCATTGGACGGACATATGCGCCCCAGCGGCAGGGAAGGAATCAGTGTTGTCGAGTCACTACAATAGACCAGCGCAACCTCATTCCAACGTCAATAGCAGCTGCAAAATCATTTCAGGTGTGCTAGATATTTTCTTCTACAAGGTATGGACAACTATTGTCATCTGGAAAGCGGCAGATAGAGCTAGCTAGTTAGCTAGCCTTGGTTTTGCGCATCGTAAGTTGGTATCAGTCGTCAAACTTGCGGGCCTGCCACTTGACCCTTTGCCATGCCGGCGTTTTAGCGTGTTTGAGAGGTGGGAAATTATGGAAGGTATGGGGATGGTATTCTGACGTGAGGCCCTTTTGAGAGAGCCTAATGTACCGCTTCAATAATTTGTCAGTCATCGTGGAACATAATGATTAAAGCCAGCTAACATTAGCCAGACTATGATGTCTCATGTTAGCTTATTGAGCCTACGATTGTTGCTTTTCCTGTTTTAATGAAATATTAAGTTAATAGCGTCAATATTTTTTTTAAGTTGAGTTGCTGTCCATTTCATGGCCCATGACAATCGGTTCAACACCCCACAGTGAGGTAGCGCTATGGCTCAGGGGTGGGTGTCAGACGTAACTGAAATGCATGCCGGCGCTAGGAGGCTAAACGAGGCAAACTAGCAAGGTTCGCGCTAGCAACACTTGACTGCAGTGGCTCAATATTCGTATAGCATTGTCCAATATCTAATCATTGCATCTTGGGTATTGGAAAGATTACGCAAAGTATATTTGCGCAACAATTACTACTTAACATTTAATTTTAAAAGCTGTAATGTCAGAAGTCGAGGCCTAACAACATGAAAGCATGTAACGTTAACGAACAGTAGAGAAATAAATGTAACGCTATGTCTACCAATGCGTGTAGCAACTAGTAACGTTAAAGCAATCAAAATGGGACTTTAAATATTTGGTATTCGTTAGGCTTGTTTGTCACTACAAACAGTAGGCCTAGGGTTAATAACGTTAACGTAGAGCATTACGCACATGTGTTCTTTTGGCTCGAGATAAGGCCAGGTGGCTATGGTGCCTGGGATAACTGTATAAGACACATTTAATGAAGGATCCAGTTTTCCGATTCATATGTAAAAGCTGATGACTTAACCCATTCTTTGACTCGGTATACTGAGCCAGGCCTTATAGCTCATTCCCTAGAATTTGTATATGACGATGTTTGTTTAAATCATCCAGCAGCATGGTTTGTACTACACTTCTCATCATTGTTTTCATTTTACAATGGTCATTGCACAGGCGGGTCTCTGAAACCGGAGCGGGAAGTGGGTGGGGTATAGTCGCAATGATAATTGATGCAGCTGTTTTGCAGTGTTTGTCAATATTTTAGTTATCCATCACTGGCACGTAAAATACACCAGTAGCCTATTTCACGTTCATGGAATTTAGCCACTTCAATTTAGCCCCCATGAATTTGATCTGTTACACACTGTGTAGAAGAAACTGTTGTGCCGACGTGTAGGCATCTAGTATGTAGGGTCTATCTGAAATACAAACCTAGATTACCTAGACCTGGATTTGACTCAAAACTCAAACGACTCAAACTCGTGGCCATGCATAGCCATTACTGCCCGAGAGCAGTTGAGTAGATCTTTGACTTTTACAACTGCCGATATGAAGAGTTCATATACAAAACCAATGCAATGTGATGAATTAATAGATGTTTTGCGAGTCCTTGCCTGAAACGCCTCCCTACATAGCTGAATTACTGATGTATTATCATTTTTCAAATCAGACAAAATTACTGCTTTAATTAGGTTATGTCTAAACAATAAAGGCATGGAATCACACATGTCCTACAGCATATGTTGTAAATTGTATATATGTTGAATACTTTAGGGTCTGTCCAGAAACAATTAAATTAAATTCCTTATAACCACACAGTGTCATCACGGTGTCTATCATTTAAAAATGTAATGATATTTTTACACATGTCGCTTTCATAGTTGAGGTTTGGACATTGTTGCTCATAATATCTTGTGGTTTAAACATTGGAGTGATATTTATTATTATAAATGTAGATTTCTTGTAGACTTCCTATTCAGCTTATCATTGTGACTAATGTAATGGCATTACCATTCTAAAAGACAGTAACCTACACTCTAAAAATGGTCACAGTAGCTTTGCTGCAAGGTCTTGTGGTTATTTAAATAGGTGGAACTCTCGAGTTATTTGAAGTTCAATGTTATTAATAGCCAGACACATGAACCAAGTATTTTTGCCTTGTGTGGTCTGATGGCCTCCTTAGTGAGCATTTGTGAGCGACTCTAATGTTCTTGTCATGTTATAATTGTTTTTTTGTTTGTTCGTTTTCTTGTGTTTTTTTTTACATATTTCACAAGTGTACTAGGATCTCCATCAGCTGTCTCGGATACAGTTTTAAAATCACCACAATTCAGTATAGTAAACAGTATGTTTCTATAATAGTGGTGCTAAATTATGACAGTTTTTACAGAAAGGTGCCATTTTCATTGTAAGTTGTGTAACTGTTCCATTGTAAAGAGTTGGTCCCATGCCACGGCCAGTGTGGCCTCAGACATAGAATGGAGTGCTCAGCCTAGTACTAATATTGGGGAGTGCTCAACCTAGTACTAATGTTGGGGAGTGCCTATTAAATTCCTGAATAATGAAGATTTGTGTTTACCTCTATCTTCCCTATAGGATGGCTGTGGAGCTGTATGACTCTCAGTACTTGCTGATCCTGGCACCATCTCTGGTGGTTGCCCTCATATTCCTGTTTTTCTGGCTGTTCATGAAAGAAACATCATACGACGAGGTCCTGGCGCGGCACAAAACTCAATTTAAGTACCCAAGTGTGCGTCCAGAGGTCCGCAAGAAAAATGATAAGAAGAAGAGCAAGAAGAAGGAGGGAGGCGGAGGGGTCGGTGGCGGTGGCGGCGGCGGTGGGGACTCGGAAGAGGAGATACGAGACGCAGACACTCTTGAAGTCAGTGCTGTGTCTGAGGAAGAGGAGCTCCCGGAAACTGTTGCTAGCGTGGCATCAGCAGTGACAGCAACTCCTCCCGTTCCGGCAGAACCAGGTGCCGGTGTTAGAAAGAGGCGGGAACGAAAGCAGAAAGCTGCCGCAAACACCATAACCCCACCGTCAGAGGAGCCAGAGGTCAACAGCTCCAAGCCAGCACCCATAAGCAAGACGGAACCCCCTCCACCGGTTGTCAAGCAGCTTGATCCTCCTCAGCAAAACCGCCCTCCAACCAAACCTGAGACAGGAAGTAAGAGGAAAGCAAAGAAACTGAAGACAGAGACGGGTATGATGAGTTGGTTTGTGTGTTCATTATTTTTTATGTGTTGCCAATAAATGTTGATATTGTGCCTGTAGCATCCTGGTAGATGTATGTGTGAGGTAATTACCCACAACTACACTATATCAGCTGATAAATTGATAATCTGATATTTTACCCAGAAACACAACCTTGAGGAGAAAATTTTTAAACACGATTAAAGTAGGTTTATCACATACCTGCAAATACAATTTTCCTGGCTCTCTGGACATGAGAGCAGTAGTATTATGTCGGTTAATTCCTCTTTTGTATCAGTGGAGCATAAATTTGATATTTGTAATCCTAATTTTTGTAATCCTAGTTTTTTACATATTCATATTCAGACCTTATGAATACTTTTATATTTTATTTTCAGCCGAAGAGCCTGCTGTTGAAATTAAGTCTCAGCTACCACCGCCTGTTGCCAAAGAATTGACAATTGCGGCAGTGGCTGAAACGAAATCCCAGGACCCTGCTCCTCCAGTGGTTAACAACAGCACCCCGCCGCAGGTAGCTGCACCCACTGGAACCAGCAGTGGAAAGAGGAAAAGCTCCAAAAAGCAGAAGACGGAGGGTAAGCCCTCTTTTAACCGCTGTAATTGTAACCGCTGTTAAAGTAACCGTGGTTATTGTAACCGTTAACCATTGTTATTATTTCCAATTCCTCACTCACTATCTGCGGTTTGTTTACCCTCACCATCACTTATCTTTCTGTCTTATCATTCCCTGTCCTACCTCGGTAGCAACGGCAGTGGTAGAGAGTGCTCCTGTTCAGACTTCTGTCCCTCCTGTTGAATCGGTGGCTCCTGACAACCACCAGAGCAGTTTAAATGAGAGTGCCCCATCTCCTACATCAGGGCCTGTTCGCGCATCTACGAAACATGGCAAGAAACAAAAAAATGAGACTGATAGAGGTGGGGATTCCCTTTTTTCTGTTCTATCCATCTCAAGCTGTAGTCTAAAAGCCAGCTTACACTAGGAGTAATAACTATAAAAACAGCCGTAAGAGTCAAGTGCACACTTTGATGAACCATAAGGAATCAACTTGATGAATGTGAAGTCTAGCATTCTGTACTTCAAGTACATTCTGTACTTGACTCACCATCAAAAAAATGAATATTGTGTCATGTCATATAGTGAGGATGTTGCTATATTGATATGAGCTAAACATTGGTTGAAAATTGTATGCTTTTATTTGTTGTCATAAACTGCCCCTAGAAATTATCTTTCATCTTTGAACTGAGCACAACGAACTGTTGTTATTTCAGGGCATGATTTTGTCAGCCTGAATGGCCTGTGTATGTTTCTTCTGTTAACTCTTTACTAGACTATGTACAGTAAGTGATGTGCTGAGATTTATAGGGGCTGTGAAACATGCTGACAAGACTCCAATCAGTGAATGGTCTTTGCAGAAAACTCTGAGGTGAAGCTGAAGGAGCTGCTCTCAGGGCTGAGTGGTTTGGCACTGTCAGACCCAGAGGTGATTAGTGTGGTGTCAATGCTTCAAGAGAGGAGCCCTGGAGCTCTTGAGTCCTGGTATAAGGTGCGTATTACTAGCCTGGCTTGCGCAACAAAGCTCATAGGAGCTTAGTCTGGCCATCCTACGTTACTAAAGTCTCCTGGGAGGCGGGCTTAACCTGCGTCCATCAGATGCCTTTGTATACTACGTGATGATTCTACAACCAATCAGACCACTCATTCCGATGACGTATGCGTAAGCTCGTTTCTCTTTGGTGCCCACAGATTTGGGAAAAATTGAATTGAATGTAGCGTCACTGGAAGTATGGGCGGGCCCAGGCTAGCGTATTACTTCTGTCTACTACTACTTCTGTCTTACTGTCTTCCTTTTAAGAAAAAAAGGTTAATAAGCTCATATCCCTGCTAGCCAGACTCCGCAAAAGCTGTCATTAGGAAGATAAATACGAGCAGTTAGTGTTAAATAATGAGAGCAGGGAAAATCCGTTTCAGTTTTCTGTGCCCCTTTCAGTTAGTGTTGCCTTCATGTTTACAAATTTGGATTTTGTTGCACTGAATTTTCCTGTTCCTATTCCTACATGTTGACCTGACATCCCAATAAAAAAAGACTGCTACTAAGAACGATCCCTCAGTGCAGCAGCAACAGGAACGAGAGAGGCTGTTGAGCACACTTCAAGAAGAAGCCTCCATTGCCAAAGACAAAGTCAAGCAGCTTTCACAGGCAGGTGTCTTCCTTCATCCATACTTGCTGTACTATATACTATATATTTCACAAGTGTATTAGGATCTCCTCCATCAGCTGTCTCGGATACATTTTTATTAGAACAGATAGAAAACACTTTTTAGTAGTTATTTGCTTAGAGAACTGAACAAATCATAGCAGATATACAGTAGATACAGGAAAACTTTGTTGTCTTTGTTCAGTTGATATCTGAACCGTTGGGTTTTTTGTATTATTTACATGCACCCATTTGCATTCATTAACAAAACTAAAGTGTCTGAAAATGAAATACATGTTATAATCATGTGTCTTTGCAGTAAAAAAAACATTCTGTAGGTTGTGCTTGTTTTCAGAAATACAAAAAAGGATTAGGAATAAAATGGAAACTTTAATATTTCAGGAGCTGCAGATGGAGAAGCAAAAGAATGGCCGTGCAGAGGCCATGATGAGGGAGCAGAGGGTTGCCATGGAAAAGGAATTGAGTGTCATTCAGGCTAAATCACAGACCAGCTATCAGGAGCTAAACAACTACCAAATCAAGGTAAGGCTTTGTCAGGCGCATAATGTAGGTGTGCACATTTTACATGCCAGGCCCACCATGTCAAAAGCAATCAGTTGTTGAGAGTCTCCTCTGTGTCTGGATCCTGTTTGTTCTCAACCTGTTGGATTTTTTTTACAGACCAATGAACCATTATTTCTTGCATAAAACAACATATAAACATTGAGTGAGGAGATTGTCAGAGCAAATGTTTTTATTTTCCTGGGTGTGATTGTGATTGTGATTTTGTGCAGCAGTTTACCTCAGCAGGAACTCCTTATTGAGATTCACTCAGAATGTTTGAATAATAGAATATCAGGAGAGCTTGTTAGAAACTGTAAACAAATTTTGCAGAGCTGACTGTTTATTTTTCTGGTGGATTTAACCACTTTCACTTCCCACTTTCATCAGATCCATTCTTCTAAAGAAAGGGCCACTGTTTGTTTTCACAAAGCAATGTAGATCTTTTTAGACTGAGGGATTTCTTTGGTAATGTATCTATTTACAGAGGGACCATGAAATGATTTTTGATTCCCATAGGATGTGTAACATTAATAGAATGCCAGACCCTGAATACTTGTATACAGATGTTAATACATATTTTCTTTTGAAACCACAGCACTCGCAAATGAGGGAACAGTTTGACAACCAGATAGCTCGCCTAACGCAGGAGAATGGAATCCTAAGAGATGCTGTCAGCTCTGCCACTAACCAGATGGAGACTAAGTGATTTTCCCTTTTTTGTCTTATTTGCATCCCACTCCTTTCCAGATATCAGTATCATGTATATGTAAACCAGTGTGTAATGGTTTTCTTCTATTGTATGTGATTTTTATGTTCTCACAGGCAATCTGCTGAACTTAATAAACTGCGTTCAGAGTGTGCAGGCCTTATGAAGGAACTTGGTGAGAACACTAGCAAGTTACAGCAAGAGGAGCTTCAAAGGAAGAATCTGGAGGTCAACTACAAACAGAATGTCTCCCAGCTAGAGGTAAATATTTGGAAACGTTCAGAAGTTATTAAGCCTTAACAGGCAAAGACCTTGTTTGTGTACTTTGAGTTGACGTGTGGTTGGCACTACAAATGCTCGGTTTCTGTCTTACAGATGATGGTTTCTCCTTCTCTTTTCAGGTTCAGTTACAGGATGCCAAACGTCGTTGGGATGAGCTTCAGAACTACCTTCACGGTGTCAATACTGAAAGAGAGAAACTGCAGGCAACTAAACAAGGTGTTTTGGAGCTAAACTACCTCTTTAGGCTTCTCAACCTTAGACCTGACTTTAGACTGATTTACAGTAGTTCTTCTTCATGTTAAATTGGGCATGTTGGTCAAGGTTAAGGTTACTGTCACAAGTCTGCATCAAGGTTGCAAGTCATGGAGGCCTCAATTGAAATGGTTAGAAAAGGTTAAACGCACAGAAATGACTAAAATCCCAAAACATTTGCTTACGGCAAACAACAGTTCACTACTATAACACCACCAATTTATAAAAGTACCCATAATAATAATAAAAAAAAATTGGGCTGTCAAATGATTAAAATTTTTAATCCGATTAATCACAGCCTAAAAATTAATTAATCATGATTAATCACAACTCGAAATATGTCCCAAATGTGTGTAAAAATAGGGATAGATAGCGGGTTTTAACACAATTGTTTGTTTTATTTATTAATTGTGGTTGGACAGTAGGCTACAAGCAGAACAGAGCATCAATTAATTGTGTGTGGGTTTGAAACTGTATCAATCAATTGTTACTGAGACGCAACTTCAGAAATACTTATAGTGCTTAAACTCCACAATGCTTATAGGTATACAGTCACTGGCGTGCACAGACAGAGACAGGTGGTGCTCAAGCACTTGCCCCTCTGTCTTATGTCCAAAAAAGTGCCTTTTTGAAAGTTTTTACAGTTTACTGAGGGCAATGTTGACATGATATTTTAGGAAAGCTGCGTGATTAAAAGAGTGTGAAAATAATGGCCCGATATGTGTGCCCCCTCCGCCCACACACCCTGACCTCTGTCTCTCTTCCTTTGTCATGTGATCATGCGTGCAGTTCATTTATTGTGGGGCGTGTTGCGGCAGCATAGTATAGCGACTGGAAGCCATGGCGGACAACACACAGGACAGGCAGCTCTTCCCCTGCCCCATTTTGTTGTGAAGTAGCCTGTCCGCAACAACTGCACGTGGCAACATTTTACTGCTTATTTGCCCCCTCATTCATACAGAGAAACAAACAACTTTTTAAATGTAGCCTAAACCATAGGCAACCACACACTCAATCGGTTATATAGGTGTCTCCGGTGAGAAAGTTAGAACACGGTCAAACAGTCTGAAGGTGCGGTCCTTAACTGGTTATTACTTTCAGCGATGCTTGCAGACATTTATGCACTCCGTATTGTGACAGAATAGTGACGCGGTTGTTGTTGGTTCCCTATTCAGAGGGCCAAACTGTTCTTGCAGCTCCATTGTCAGTGTGGCGCGGTAAATTGAACAATTGTAAATTACGGGAGTGGGTCAACTGCACATGCGTGTGCATTTAACATGATTTATTCCAAAAATTAGTTACCGCAATTAACACGTTGATTTTGACAGATATAAAATATGTCAAAATTAAACAATAATTATGTCGTTTTTCATAAAAAGGGAGAGAAAAGAACATTTGTTCATTTACTAGACATCGGACTGCATATCACCAGTCTCACCATGCTCTCTTGTTTCCTCTTTCCCAGATCTGCAAAACAAGCTGATGGCATTGGAGACAGAGGTGAACAGCAAGAACCAGGAGATCCAGACCCTCCACAGCAGCCTTACTGATACTATTGTTTCTAAAGAACAGGTAGAGCAGAAGGTCATACACTTGCTTGAAGTTTCTCAGCACAGCATGCCGGATGAGTCACTGCAGCAGCAAGCACAGGTCAGCAAACTCTCCCACCCACACATTAGCTCTTGGTAATAATCATAGTCAAGCAATTAATATAACAAGATAAATAACTGAAATAATACTACTGATTAAACTTCTATTCAATTATTAGGCTTAAGGCAGATTATGGACAAAGTCAAAGACAAAGAATTCAATCTCCTTCCTCATGTAGGGCATAAAAGTTGTGTAGTCACTGATTATTTGTATTAGTCACAACAAACTTCAATATAGACATACAGGACTCAAAAATGCAAAAAAAAAAATGCAAGGACATTCAGCCATGCACACTTGCTAAAGTCTTTTTACATTGCTTTTCTTTAAAGAGCTCATTGTAAGACCAGTAGTTTGTAAAAAACAGTCAAATTTACTTATAAAGTGGGAAAATAATGCTATATCTCTTAAATGCATCTATCAAAATACTATAATATTGTGTCTGAGTTCAGACTGTAATTTTTTCATAGTCACGCTTCCCGGTCAAGCTTACTCAAGTCGATTTATACATCAAACTTTATTAGCTATTTAAACAGCATGTCCGCCAGCTAAGAAAATGAAAACCATGTCTGTCTAGAATCAAGTTACTAGTATTGTGCTTGGCACTGTGTTGTGCAGGGTGTATGATGAGAGCTGATAATCTGTGAGTCAGAAGCATATGCATTTCAGGAAGTATGTTGGATCATTCCGTAGTGATGATTCACCTTCTCTTTCTTACCAGGATCTTTTGAATGAAAACAAATCCCTACAGGTCCAGATTGAAAGTCTCAAATCTACCATTGCCTCCCAGGTGGGTCGTATGGCATACAAAAGCAAAGAACTTGCGTAGGCATAGAACAAGTCTGGACATGGTGAATAATTTGTACTTTGTCTTCTAGGCAACTACAATGTCTCATTTTGATGAACTCCAAAAGCTGTAAGGCATTGTATATGATGTCATACCATACATTACCATTATAATATCACCTAATACATTTATATAATATGCATGAAATGTACAAACTGAAGGTGTGTGTGTGTGTGTGTGTGTTGGGTTCATTCAGACTGGCTGAGAAAGAGCAACAGAGGAAGAGTCTGGAGGATTCTCTGAATGCAGAGAGAACTAGTGGTGCCAGCAGGGAAACTAACATGCAGGTTAGAGCAACCCAGCAACACCCCCTCTCATTCCTAAAGCCTTTTGTCAAATAGTGCATCCCAAGGACGCACCTGCATTAGTCATTGTAACCTCATTAAGAAAAGCAGAGAGAAGTCTTTGTTCTCTCCCCAGGACTTGTTTGATAAATAGGCAATGATCTTGTCCCCCCTCCAGGCTATTCACAATGAGAACATGAGTCTGAAGGGAGAGCTTCAGAAGCTGCAGTTGCAGATCTCTGAGCAGGTAGGACAAACAGATGGAAAATATGTTGGGATGTTGGAAAACATCTCTGACTGCAACTACACTACCCAGTCAGAACTTCTGACAACCACCTGGTCTCACAGTGATGTTTATCACACTGCTACTACACTGTCCAGCCAGATCTTTAGCTGGGTACCATATGGCTATGCATTGGGGACCAGAAGAGGATGGGGGGGGATTATATCATGTTATGATCAGTTATTGCAATTATAATGTTTCTGAGGTAACACCTGGTCTCAGAATGCTTTTAACCTTTTTTCCACAGGCATCCTCTCAGTTGGCAGTGGAACAACTCCAGCTAAGGTGAATGAATCTTTAATTCAATTTTATTTTATTTGTATAGCGCATTTTTATCAATCATGAATCTTTATTGATGACCATGCAGAGGGTATTGAGTGTCATTCCAAGAAGGTGGCTAAGTGATGAACCTGGCTTATTGATGGAAGTGCTAAACTTCCTAATAGATTTTTCTTCTTGTTTTGTTTCTAAGAGAATGAGGTTCCTTAATTATCGAGGGGGGTCACAAAACCAAGATAGAGAATTAGGATGTGGAGTTTTAAGAGGATTAAGAGGATTTTTTTTTTGGGGGGGGGGGGGGTTATCTTGGATAAATTTAGCTTTGACTTAGTGTTACCAAGGAAATCGCTCAATAGTTACTTTCGGTTATTGTTTGCTGTCAGTCTGCTCCTGTCCTGGGTAGGAGACAGGCTTACTTTATTGTGATTTCTTATTTTAATTCTGATATTTCATTGGTTGTCAGTTGAAACTTAAATAGACCCTCGCATGTTAAAATTATTTTACACCCTTATGAACAATTTGCCATTTTATAGCTGTGAGAGTCTTTATAATTCAATGTACTAATTATTGTAATGTTCGTCATTAACTTAACTGCTACACCCGCCCTTAAACAATAAAAAAGCTCTGATGTATCAGTTTTTGGATCAGGCCAATAATTCATGTAGTCAGATTCTTAGGTCGGTGTAGATTCAACTGAAAGTCAATGGATATAATTATGTTATAAATTGATAACTTTTTTTTTCTTGTTAATACCATGTGCTTGAAATTGTTACAGTCTTCAGGAAAAGGAAATGAAAATTCAGACAGTCCAGACTGTTTTGGAGACGGGGCTTATTGAAATGGCCAACAAAGAGGAAGAACTTAAAGTAAGGGCAACAGCATACAATGAACATATATTTTTTTGATCAAAAGTACCACAGTTCTGAAATTATGATTTGACCATTATTAAATTGCATATAGCTCTGAACCAGTTAATCTTTGCAGGCTGTGAGGGAGGAAAATGAATCTCTGAAATGGAGAGTAGAAGCTTTGCAGCAACAGACTACAATGCAGGTAAAATCATTTATTATTGATAGGTTTTTACAGTACAGCAAAACTGAACTTGCAATTCCAAATCCTGTTTTTGTTTTTTTGTTTTTTATTTCTTTGGGGTTTTCAAATATGTTGAAAGGCCAAATAGACTTTGACAATTACAAAAACTGTGCTTGTTATAAAGCCAGTGCCCACAAATTAGTTGCTTCTAAGATAAATGCTTGAGTATGGGCAAAGTAAAAATAATCACATTTTAACATTGGTTTGGGTCTATGGTGCTGCTAAACACACAAGTACCAGTTTGGAAACGAAAGGAGGGAAATGCAGGTGCAAATGCCTCATCTGTTTTTAACCAATCTGCTTCAGATGTTTCTGACATTTTTGGGTTCCCAATTTTATGTTTCTACCAGCACCCACCACTGCCATATATGCACCAAAGATGATTGAGAGGGAAATGCAGACACATTTTTTTTTTTAATGTATCTGTTTATTTGTTTCATTGTACAGGCATCTTCAGAGTCTGCTCTGGAAGAACTACAGAAACAGTAAGGCTAAATGAATATTAAATAATGACAATGACAACAAATAAAACAAATGATTGAGTTTTGACCTTTTTAGCATTTTCCTTTTTTATATGAAGGGTCCAAGAGAAAGACACGAAGATCAAAATTGTAGAGGAGTGTCTACAGAAAGCAGTGGATGATGGCTCAAACAAAGATGGAACAATAGAGGTATAAATGTGGCGTGCTGTAGTAAGCTAAGCCAAACTAAGTTTAAAGATGATGTCGGATTGCTAACACTGAGTAGACTGTTTATTTACACTAATGTTATATAATATCCAATGTCTAAAATATCCAATAATCTAAAACAAATTGACAGAGGCAGAAGGTGGTAAGAAAATACAAAAGAAAAGTAAATTGGGGAAAATAAGGAAAGGTAACATGTGTGGTTGCAGTCTTTGGAGAAACAGTTGGAAGCCCTCAGGAGTGAAGTCGAACAGCTCAAAGAAAGAGAATCACAGGAGACTTTCCCGGATCCTCAGCCCCAGTTGCTGGATCTTCAGGCACAGTATGTTTACACTCGAGTTGTATGTATAAAATTGTATGTATAAAAAGGTTTGATATGTGTAGTTACTACATGTCGAATATGTCTTAGGCTGGCTGCCAAAGATCAGGAGCTGCAGGCACTTCTGAAGGACCTGGAAGAGAAGGCAAAACAGGTTGAAGAGAATCAACAGCAGGTGATATAAACTGAATCAAATTATTCCACCCCCTCTGAAAATCATTTTCTGGAAAGGATAAAAAAAAAAAACACCTACTGGTTTTCCCTTGTTGGTTAAATAAGACCTCAAAAAAATTATATTTGCTCCGATATATCTGTTTAGTTCTGTTTTTTAAATGATCTGTATGCATTTGGTGTAATATTAGCCTATGTGAAAATTGGAGCAAACATTTATTAAACTTGGGGAAGGTGCACGTAAACTGTATTCTTGGATGTTAACAATGTTCCCAGTAGATCTGCATGGCACAGGAGTAGGCTTTATAGCACCTACCCAGTAATCAGGGGGGTATTTAAGTAAATGTTTATAGATTTTAAAAACTTTTTTTTCTCAGTCTTTTACGACTGAAATGGGATTGAGCAAACCAAAATTGGGGGTTGATTATAAGCACAAACCTATTAAGTTGTCTGCTTTTTAATGTCATAATTGGTATCAAAGCGACCAGACCAGTTAAGATAATATCAAACATATTTGATTTGTCAGTTGTAACTGTGTTGTAATGGAAAGAATCGCAACATTTGAAAACCCAAACCAAACATGTAGGTTAAAAATCTGTGGTAAACCTAGGTAGGCTAAGATGGTGAAAATGGTAAACCTTCCTGTTCACTTTGTAGAAAAGCCTAGAGCATCATTCTCTTCATTAAAAATTCAAATTTACCATTTCCTCTTGGCTTTGGGTTTACCTCTGGGTTTGTCACTTAAACCGGCACTAAGCAACATTCTGTTTTTCTCTCTCACAAGCTCCCTTTAAAGTCCGCTGTATTGCATTGTATTGCACTGCGTTCTATTGGAGGCGGTCCGCGCTGCTGAACATTGCAAGTGCTGTATCTACCGCTATTGGCCACGGTGGCGCATTCTACACCGTTCGTTCGCTGTGTAATGACTAATTTTAGCATCCTAAACAGTATGAAACGGATTAATTAAATGAAAAATGTTGCATAGTGGGCCTTTAAACACCACTTTTTGGTCTGTGTTGATAATCAGTATGTTACAATAGTAGCAACTGCTTTTGATATTTGACTTTTGAATGCTTAGGATTGAGTGCAATTGTTGCCAGGTTTTATGTTTATTATGAATTTTCTTTCAATCAAGCATAGATGGAACAATAGAGGTATAAATGTGGCGTGCTGTAGTAAGCTAAGCCAAACTAAGTATAAAGATAATGTTGGATTGCAAACACTGAGTAGACTGTTTATTAACACTAATGCTGTGTAATATCCAATGTCTAAAATATCCAATAATCTAAAATAAATTGACAGAGGCAATAGGTGGGAAGAAATGGCATTTGAGAAAGAAATGGCATTTGACTTTTGCATGCTTAGGATTGAGTGCAATTGGTGTAGGTTTTGTGTTTATGATGAATTTTCTTTTCCCGCAGCAGACTCAAGCAGAGGCTAGTCCAGAGCTGCTTACAGCGTGAGTAGTCTAGTCCTGTTTTGACTTGAGACCCTCCAGGGAGGGAAAAAAACAAGTATTTTTTTAATGAGTGTGTGAGGTATTGTCCCAGAGAGCTCGGGGAACTAACTGGTGTAAAAACAACCTTTTTTTTTTTACTATAACTGTAAATATTGAAAACACTGTTATCTTTTTAATAATTTGTTCAAACATATCCCATTTCTGCTTGTGACTATTCTAAAGGAGGTTAAGTGTAGTGTAGGGAGAACATAGATAGTCCAGTTTTATTAAGAAGGGGTTTCTTCTGAATAACTAATTGATCTATTCCTTAGAAGAATGCAGTCGGTCATGAATGGGGTGGATATATCTTTGGTGTAATAAAGGGACATGGTGTGGACAAAAACAAAATTGATTATTACAGGCTCAGAACTACTTAATAAAATAATAAGCATTTGTCGTGCAAGTGTTTGGAGGGAGTCTCTTTTACTGTCAGTACTTGCACAGCATAAACATTGATTTAATACTTGGTCTACATGTCATGCAGTATCCTATCAACCACTTTAGAGCTCTCCTGTCTTTCTTAGGTTGATGGAGAAGGACAAACTGATGTCTGACCTACAGGCTGAGGTTGTAGAGCTGAGAGAAACGGTGGAATTCCACAAGAAGAAGAATAACGTAAGATTTGTATTCACATTACACCTTTTAGAGGGCCCTTCAGGAAGCATGTAGGTTTGTGGTTCTACATTGGAGTGATGCTCCATAGTCTAAGTCTGTAGTTGTTGTAGCCAGTCCTTCAAAGGTGTTGGCTATGATTTACCAGCAGTTTTTTGTTGCATTTTGCTATGATAATGCAACAGTCACTTATTTACAGCCTAAACTGGTGCTGGCGATAAGATAAATTCACTGTATGTAAACCAAAAAACCTCAAGCACCAGAGCTCAAGAGTAACTTGTTGAGTTCATGGCAGAGAAAATGCTTTGGAGTTGCTTCTTTTCCTCATCCAGTGGTTTCCAATTGATCCACGTCAGGAGTTGTTGAACCGTGGTTGTGGCTAATGTCCTGAATTTATGGATTCATTAGCTTCAGGTAGAGAACATATTCTATGTCCACGTTGTTGAAGTAGAGCCATTGTAGCAAAATATGCACAAAATGTTGTGCTAAGAAATTAACAGCTGAAGAATCTGAAGAATGTCTTGCAATTGATTTGTATCCAGATTTAACTATGAGGATGGGATCTTTGTTACTCCTAATAACAATATTGAATGATTGATTGATTGATTGATTGATTGATTGATTTTTTTTGCAAAAGCATATCATTTACCCCCATTCTCGGTTGTAGGCTATCTAAATGATTTTGCCACCAAGTTTCAGACTACTCAATGCTGCAGTTCAGCCCATTGGACAAATTGGGTTTAGAACAAGCTTACATTAATGCTGACTGATTGCTACTAAAAAAAACCCTCTGCTGCTGCTGGCTTCATTTTGATGTACATTTCTTAAATTATATATTAGAGGCAATGTGCTATTAAAGCTCAATACAGCGTCATAGTAATTGCATTAGACTTAATCTTTTCTTGAGAGTGGTCCCACACAACACTTCTCCTCCCCCGCTTCATCTCTGACTGTTTGTTGTAAGTTGTGGAAGATACCAGATGCTAGATTGGATGCTTGATCCAGATGCTTGATTGAGTTCAGCCCCTCAAGTGAATGTTCAGTAGAAAGAAAATTATACATTTGCAGGAATCTTTATTCAGGAATCTACAAACTGTTTTTTCTGTGTTCTTGATCATCAGTATACAGCATGGATATCTAAAATGACTCCAGCAATTTCAGATAAAAATTTCGACCACCATGTAAAAAGGGCACTCCTTAGATATTTGCTGTATTGACGCACTTCAGTTTAGACTTCTTAGCTTATTTGCCATCAAGTTAAAACAAGTATCTGTAAATTAGTTATGGGGTGCCTTAGGTTATGTGTGCTGAAATTTTTGTTCATAGCATTTGTAACAGCATTTGTTGTTGTTGTTGTTCTAGAGGTGCAATAAAAGATGTACATGTTCTAGAACAAGACAAGAATGTCTGGTACTGCTTTGGAAGATATTCTTACTTAGATCTAGTATCCCCCAGACAAATCCATCTGTACAGCTTAGAGTTTAAAGTGAGTTGATTGTGGCCCAACGGTTTAAGGGATCAAAGACAGCAGGGATTCAGACGGCTTCTCAACTTTGTTATTTGTGATAGTGCAACAGCTTGAGGCCCAGTAGGAGCACTTGTGTGGCATTGGATCTCTGTACAGGACCCTAATACCACAGGCAGGGGCACCAAAAAAAATGGTAGAAAAATATTTTTTGCATACTGTGCCATGGAGTTGACGAGTAAATTCTTAGGAAACAACCAGACAATGCCAGTTTACACGTCAACTCCTTGCAGTCAGTGATTCTATGGTGTTATAAATGGGCAGGCTGCTGATGGGTTATTAAGCAGCACTCTGCTTTAGAATCTTTGGTGCAGCAGCCGTATACCATTTGTAAATGTGTAAATGTGTTCTGCATTATTGTTTGTCATTGAAATGAATGTGTAAATGTTCTGCTTTATTGTTTGGGGAGCAGGCTGCCTCAGTTTGTTGTTTGTTGTATCATAAACAAAAAAGAGTTTTGTCTAGTGACCCAAAAGAATGAAGAGCTAGTAGGTTATGAAGAGTTTATGTGATAAAACTGATTTTCCCTTGTATGCATGTCCCCTTTGACGCTGCACCCACATGTTTTCTCTAAGTAGAACACGTTTTCTCAAAGGGTATTTTTAAGTTATACACTTACAAAAACGCATTGTTACATAATGTCAGTGGATGGAACCGGAACTGTATCGTTTTAACTCATGAAAATTCTACCACAGAACTATGCTCAACAGGCATAAGGAGTTCTCGACTCCATTGCAGATCTGAACAACTACCATAAAACCACCTGTAGAAATGTAGAAACTTGAAGGAGTGAAGCAGTTCTTGTGATCAAAACAAAATTTGCTGTAGTTAATTAGGTAGTCGAAAAATCGGATTGGTATCAGCCTTATCGGATAGACTTTATCCCGACTTGACACTATTGGAGAAATTGAATACCGGCACCTGAGCCAATTAGCAGTCGACAGCTGCAGGGACGTAAGAAGAGTCATCTTAAGACTCTTTATCGGAACTGGAGGAAACATCTTTATTTTGACGAAGTTCTGTGTAATATTTGCCTAGTTTCTTTGGTGCAATACACTGGAGTTCTGAATTGGCACAATGCTTCTAACTGCTCAGGGTTTTGAATTGGTGAACTATTATTAACTGCTGTTTAACTAAGCTTGCTAACTAGGAGGCAATCCAGTCACCTGCCCATCATTTAATGCTTTAAAGTGATCCCAGAATTTAATATTCAGCATATCGCGTAATCTCACAAATCGTACCAAACTTTTCATTTTAGCCAAAAGAATTGTACCAAGCAATAACCATTTCTGAGCAGAATTGGCTCCTAATTATCAGGGAATAAAATATTTTATTTTATTTTCTCCTGCAGTTTATCTGAAGTTCTTCTAGATAGTCGCCTGAATGTGTCAACCGTCATTGCATGAAGAAGATACATGTAACAGTGTTGTGCAATAATGCTTACCAGGAATAATGTAGGTGTTCTACGCTGCAGAACTATGTTGCAAAGGCAAAGAGTTCTGTGCAGTTCTTATCCTTTGTGAAAATGAGCACTGTAGTAATGTGATATGAGTTGAAATCAGATTGAGACTTTTCCTCAAATTTTTGCGGCACAATTTGAGATCAACTACCTTTTAAAACAGTTCTCTCAGAAGTATACGTAGCAAGTCAAAAGAGATGTAGCAGAAATTTAGAAGGTGGGCAATTCTGTGTAGGTTTTTAGGCTTTGAAGTTAGAGAAGTTGAGAACGCTAGAAGGCACTGAACTGAATGTAGTGTCTGTTTGAAACTGCCCAGGAGCTTCGTCAGAAAAACTGGAGCGCTATGGAGGCGCTAGCAGCCACAGAAGCCATGCTGCAGGGAAAACTCGCCCGGAGAACTCAGGTTCGACATATGCCCACCTCCTTTTCTGTTCCATGCTAATATATATTTATACAATCATCTCTAATCAATTAGGGAAATGGTAGACTTCATCACAGGGTGAACTTTTCATTTTTGTTTCTTCTCATTTGGCAGCTGATTCTTTATAAATTAGTGTATATACAGTAAAACTTCCAATAACGGCAGGTTTTAACAGGTAGGAAATTCTCTTCAATTGCATCTTGTAAATAAATGTAAGAAAATGGAGTTGGGTTTGTGAGTAAAAGGCAGCTCACACCAAGAATGATAACTAACTAATTCACTTTCAGAGCCTTTTTTGAACAATAAAAGGTTGAAAGCCGTTTAATTTTATACATTATTTAATTCACATGAGGACAAACATTATCAATGAGGACAAGTTATCCTTGGTCAATGTGAACAGAAATCATTATGGTTAGTTATCTGTATAGTTATTGTTCCAGGCGTGATCAGCCTTTTAGGTTGTAGTAGAGCTAATTTAGGATTAATGGCGTGTTCTGTTTGTGGTTTTAGTCTTTGTTTGTTGATTTGCCCCTGGAATGGTGGTTTAGATTCCAAATCCAATTGTAATTGTGTAAACTTGAGCTCTTAAGACTTCACTTTAACGTTTGTGCAATTGGTTCCAAATGGTTAGGTTGGTTTGTGAATTAGCCCATTTAAAATGTATGATTTCAAGACTACCTAATTTAGTCTGTTTGAAATCCACTGAAATCAGTACATTTTTAGCACGGTTCTGTGGATGCTCTTGTGTGCAAATGCATGCAGAGTCTTCGTACAACCACTGCAGTCTGTTATAAAAGAAACACCCAGGCCACTATTGGAAGTTTTACAACATATTAACAGTGCTCCGTAGTATTTACTGATTTTGTCATGAATTATTCTTGCTGAATTAACACACTTTTTTTCATGCCACTAAGGGAAGCCAATCCAAAGTATTCTGATACCGCCCAAACAGAAAACGTGGCACTTTTGCAGCAGTGATCGTTCTCTCTATTGTTTTGTGTAGAAGATGGTAAACCAGGCCATTACAACATTTATATTCACATTTACGCATTTAGTAGATGCAAAAACAACCAGGGAGCAAGACAAATATACTTCGCTTAGAAATCATATTTTCAATGTTAAGAGTATGCTGTGTAATGATGTCTAGATAGTTTAGTTTCAGAAAAGTTCCCTTGATTTTATTTATTTACTTTTTTTTTTTAATAATTATTTATTTTAAATAATATTTATTTAGTGTGTTTTTTTTTTATTTATATAAAGTGTGGGAAGGCCCTTGCAGTCACGTTTGCATCTTCAATTTAGAATGATTTTACATGAACAATTTTGCAAACTTAATGCACAGGAGTAGATTAATGGCATGAACATTTCGGCCACGGCTGAAAACAGTCCATTAGTCTACTCCCCCATATGGAAGAGAGAGTTGGGCTTCAAAAGTTAATGTTTACTATTTTTACTTTGATAGTTTTATTTTAACAAAGAAAATACATGCACCTTTGAAGAATAATGCAAATTTTTGCATACACTCTGCCCATTCAAGACGCAATATGTTGCCCTAATAGGCCATAGTCTGCTGGTCACGCTAACATTTGGATTTATTAGACTGATCAGTTAAATGCGAAAGGTTTGATGTGTGCAGCTTGGGTGAGTTTTGTGTGATGGGGCCGACATTTCCACAGGTTAATATAGTCGAAATCTAATGTTTTTATACTTGCCTTCCCTCCTTTTGATGGTTGGTTGGTTGGTTGGTTGGTTGGTTGGGGGGTGTATGTGTGTGTGTGTGCGTGCATGTCTGATTCTAAATCTATTAAATTTTTATGCCATTAACACAGAGACTATTATGTCGCTACGCCAACCGTACATTTGTAAGAGAGGATATTGCTGTTTCAAATACTGTATCTTAAAGAGGGCTAGAAAATAGGTTATTTGAAATGGTCTAAGTGCCGTCTTTAAAACATAACTTACTGTTTGATTTTGCTTATACAGATTGTCCTGAAAGGCACAGCCGATTTCTCCATGAGTTATGTGTTTTGCTGAAATTGTTATTTGTAACTCTAAGAAAATGTATCATGTTTCTTTGTGATATTGTGCTTAATCGCTGCATAATTTTTGTTTCACTAAACCTGCTCGTACAGTATGCTGTTGCACCCCTTTTTTCAATTCCATTTTTTTGGTACTTTTTTGTTTTTGGTCTAGTGGTGCTCCTGCCATCCACATATCTTACAATATTGTTGCGTTTATGTTTATTTACAAATCAGAATTACCCACAATTTTAATCAAATATTCATAATCGTGTTCAACCAAGAAAGACCACCAGCAAATCTGTCTGAGGTAAACAAATTACTTAAAAAAAATACCTGCAAATATAGTGAATCTGAACTGATTTCCATGCTAACTACAGATGGGGTGTTTCTCCAACTCAAGGACCTACATGGATGACTACTTTATCACTGACTACAATGAGCGGAAACTTTGAGGTGAAAAGGTAGATAATGGCTTTGAGTGTTGCTGTGTTTTTATGTTCCTGTGCAGGAGCATCAGGCAGCCGTGGAGTCTGTAGAAGCGGAATGTAGAGCAACGATACACAAGCTCCTCCCACACGTTCCCCTTCCTTCTGAACAGGTGTGTATAGCACTGACTGCCACCTATCCCATAGCCACACAAACCTGTGTTTAGGATCCTGATCATGTTAAGTGTTATTCTCCAGTGCGCTTGGATTTCAGTGCACTAAACGTAATGGTACACTGAAATCAAGGTACTATTATACACGCCATAAAACAGGGTGGTGGTAGCGTAGCGGTTAAAGATCTTGACTAGCATGCTAGTAGCCTGGAACTTGTGTGCTTGAACCCCGACTGCCCCCATTGTGCCATTGAGCGCTTAAGGCACTCACCCTATGTTGCTCTATGGGAGACTGGCCTCCTTGCCCTGATTAATAGTTGACAAAGTGTAAGTCGCTTTGGATAAAAGCATCTGATAAATGCATTTAAATGTAGGTATGAGTGTCTTGGCCTGTGCTGTCTGCTGGACCTCTCCAGACTGAACAGCCACAAGGATGGTGATAGTCAAACCTCTTCAATCGCAACTTAACATTATTAGAGTTCGCTATCCTCTAAATATCAATATTCTACATATTATTTGGACTGGATCCTTTGATCAGTATAGCATTATGTACAATACCTAAATGTTTTCTTGTGATGTACAGATGTACAGATGATATACACAAATAAATCTTGATATTATCACTGATATTATATGTGCTTTTTCTACCTTTCTGTTTTCACCAGAACCATCAACAGTGGCTGCAGAACTTTGAAAGGGCGATGTCAGAAGTGGAGGCCAATACACCCAAGAACACAACGGCTGATGTTTTAGCAGGAGGCGATGCCCAGGTGACTTTGCGTCACCACACAACCAGACTTTTCGATTATTTTTTTTCTTCAGGAAATGATGTGCTGTTACGTGCCAGTCTAGGGGTGCAGACTCCTCAACAAAAGGAGAGAGATGGCAAACCTCTCCCAAAACATTGACGGATGCAAAATTAGTTTTAAAGTATTTACTAAGAATAAATTGTTTACATAAAAAAGTAGAAAAAAGGCTGATATGATGGTTCAGTGATAAAAAAAGGTAAAGACAAATGAAACCAAAAACAACAAAGGCAAACACAAAAGAAAATCAAGCCCAAACAAAAGACAGACAACAAGGCCATCCCAGCCTCTCACACCGGCAACCGGCTCTGACGGAAAGATTGTGACTGGACGGAGCATTGTCAGCAGGGAAGAGTGCAGCCAAAGAAACAGCGCCCCCTTTTATAGACAATTGCCAATTACCTCCCATTACTGCCAGGATGTCCTGCAAACACACACAGACACGAAGACAAGCACAAACACCACAGAGCAAAACACACTGGGACATAACACGCGCACACACACATGTAAGGTTACTGTATTTGGCAACCTTTTGTTGTAAGAGACCTCAAAAACTTTTCAGACCCAAGCACTCAAGTCTGACAGATAAGACACTGACATCACAGCTCACAGCTGTATCTTTTGTACATTAGTTATCCACGCTGGCGTGTATTAATGAAGTGCTTTATTATGTAGTTTTCTTTAAAGGTTGACTGATCAAAGCTAAACTGTGTGTCTCTACAGCAGTCCCTGTTGGAAAAGCTTAAAGAATCAGAAGAGGCCCAGAGAGTATTGCAGAAAGACTGTGAGACATACAAAACGGTGTTAGCAGAGACGGTATGTTAATCGGACATTTCTTTTGTGTGTTTAAATATTAGAAATTCATAGGATTTGACTGTTTAACTAAGCTATTAGAAAGCTATTAGAATTCTTTTTTTGTCAACAGGAGGGCATTCTCCAGAGACTACAGGAAAGTGTGGAGCAGGAGGAGTCACGCTGGAGAATTAAGCTGGACGTGTCACAAACAGACCTGAAGGAGGTAGAAATGGATGTGTTTAATAAATATTAAGTCTGGGTTTAAAGGCCCATTATGCAACATTTTTCATTTAATTAATCCGTTTTATACTGTTTAGGATGCTAAAATGAGTCATTACACAGCGAACGAACAATGTTGAATGTGCCACTGTGGCCTATAGCGGTAGATACAGCACTTGCAATGTTCAGCAGCACGGACCGCCTCCAATAGAATGCAGTGCAATACTACGCAATACAGCGGTCTTTAGAGGGAGCTTGTGAGAGAAAAAAACAGAACGTTGCTTAGCCCTGCATTAAATTTGTTTTAATATCCTGATATGTAGGAATAAATATTTGTAACTTTTTTTTTTTTTTTTTACTTAATTTACTATTATTTTTTAAGTATACATCTAGTACATTGGTAAATAACAATGATTCATCAATAATCATACACAATGTTTACCTAGCAATAAATTATATCTCTGTTCAGCTACAGAAAGAGCGTCAGCATTTTGAAGAAGAACTGGAGCAGGCTGGGCGCAAGAATGACGCCTATGTATTAGAAATTGAAGAGGTGAGGCTTTTTTTTTTTTTTTTAGTTGCATGAAGTACTACTCCTCTGAACTCTTCAGATAAACTTGAGAATTTGTGGACTTGTCACATTAGCTGACTGCATTATGACGCTGAACTCAACTGCGTTTTCTTTACAGTTGAAGACTCGACTTGGTGAAGCTATTAACAAGCTGGAGGCAGAACAAAGTGGACGGCAGGAGGTCACTGAGGATCTCTCTAAGGTCAGCAGGACTTGATTACAATTGTATGTTTGTCTTTTTTTTTTGTTTGGTGATGGTAGTTGGTAGGATGGTAGATGGTACCAGTCTAGTACAACATCAATATTGGCTGTTATTGGCCTGGCTTCCGCGACTATAAAGCTCATAGGAGCTTAGTCTGGCCAAGCTGGCGTACTACCTGACTTCTGGGAGGCGGGCATAACATGCGTCCATCAGATGCCTCTGTATTCTACTTGACGAACCAAGCAGACCACTCATTCCGATGACGTATGCGTAAGCTCATTTCTCATTGGGTCCCACTTTTTTGGGAAACAGAAATGCTCTATAAAGGCAGCTTGGCCAAACTGACTTTGCTTGCGAAATCAAATGTAGCACCACAGGATGTATAGGCGGGACCAGGCTAGGTTTTTTTTTTTTTTTTTTGAAGTAATGATGTTTCACCCAGAGGCAAGTATCTGTTTGCTGGGCTACTGTACATATGGTAAAAATCATCATCAGTTTTATATTATCATAATCTCTTCAGCCAAGTTTCTTTGCAAACTATCTGCATTTGCATTGGCAAGAGTTGCGTGATGGGTGCAACTGTTCAGATAGAAAACATCTGAACTCAACATGACCCTCTATCTGTGTTCTTTCAGGCACAGCAGTCTGTGGAGCACATTCAGGACATCTTAAAGGAGGCTGGGCAGGATCATTTATTAGAGAACAGCAGCATGACGACACTGGTGAGTCAATGTAACAAAAAATATTGTGTAAAGTATGTTTTTGATTGCGTCACTTCAGCAATGTGGTTGATTTGAGATGACATTTGATTATTATGAAAAGGTCTCTCTTCAGTGTTATCCTTCAGGGATTTTTCCTGTTTTGACCTTAACATGAAGGTCTTCGTTTGCATGATATAGACACATTTCTACTAATTTTTAGCAGCACTTAACCTTTGAAGAAAGATTGAAAAATGGCTTAGAATCACCACTGATAAAACTAATGGGAGAAAATTAGGAAATGATGTCCGCCTTCTCATACCTTCTGCTTTTGTTTTACGTCCTTCACTCTACCTACCATAATTAGATTTGCCTTAGAGTAGGCCTGTCAGCTGTTGTAATGACATTCCATTCAATCTCTTTAACTGCTCTCTCTCTTTCTCTCTCTCTCTCTCTCTCGCGCTCTCTCTCTCTCGCGCTCTCTCTGTATGATTGTCAGGGGGACCCAGACAGCAAAGATAAGATGTTGACGGGCATGACACAAACAGTTCAGGAACTCCAGCTGAACCTGCAGTCAGCTGAGAAGCAGCTCACCAAGAGCCAGTTAGGGGTAAGCAATGTAAATATTTCTCACCAAGGTTCTGTACGTTTCAGGAACATTGTGTTAAGTATGTGTTAACTTTGGATGTTGACTTGGTAAGACTGCCACTGCATGCAGACAGGCAATTATAGGGTGCTTGTATATATTTAGTATATTTTTACTGGTCCTGTTCTTTTTTTCTAAGACTTCTATTTCAGTAATGAAAGCCAGTAGAGTTTGTATTGTTTCATTCAATAATAGCAAAGGTTGTGATGCCCAGATTTTGTTTGTGTCTTAAAGGTGGAAGAGGACAAAGACTCGACTGGGCTCTAATTTTGAGAAGAAAGAAGCGTTGTAGACTAGCCTTGTGCAACACTTACTCCTGTCGTTCAAACTTGGATAAGACCCATTCACTTTCTCCATGGTCTCTTCCTTTGCTGTCACTGTCATGTCTGGTTTGTTTATAGTGCTGCCGGACACGTACAACACATGTAAAAAGCATTTGGATGTTAGCAGTCTCTTTTTTTCATTGAAAGAGAAGCCATGCCTTGGGTTTATGGCTTAATAAACCATATTATGGACTGGCTCACAGAAGATGCACTTACACTGAAATGCAAACTACACACTCCAGTTTTCACTTTCTTTTCTCTCTCATGCACTTTCTTTCCCTGGTCATGTGGTTGCAGAACAGATAGCCTCATTCTATTTAACTCTGTCACGCACACACATGCACACACAAACATCCTTCAGCCGTTAGCTGAACCAGAGAGGACTGAATACAGTATACAAATCAACAAATCTGTCCTGTTATATCCTTCTATGTTCCTTCTCATCCAGTTGCATTGATTGTCCATAGTAGACCTTAAAAAAGCAGGCATTCAGGTGATCATTGTACCTATACCTGCAGTTGTGGCTATTTTTATTTACCTCACCATAGGTTTCTGCCCATAAATGATTAACAGGTAGGGATATCTTTGGATTTGTAGTGACATGTTCATACATTCACTCCAAATTGTACTTTTCTTTTAGTTGCTGATTATAGAGCCAATGAGATTACCACAATGTTTGTTTGTTTTTTCAAAGCATCTATTTTAGTTAAAATTTTAAAACTAATGTTTGAGAGGACTCCTCCAGAGTCCCTTTTAGGTATGGTGTATGATCAACTGTCCTTCAGATGTCATTAAATAATGCTAATGTGGGGAAATGCATTTCAATTGCGTACGGTTGTTTTGTTGATTTATTGCAGCATACATGATTGGGGTGTCAGATGGGGAATGGGATAGAAGCTTTGTGTAAAGTGAAATATCTTATAGAATGAGAGAGAGAGTTGTCAGTCTATAATGCTTTACACTTTCTTTACTGTTCTTAATTTCATTAACACTCAAGTTTTTTTTTCTTTTCCTTTTTTTTTTGGTAAAACAGGTGACCGTTATTAAAAGGGATGCTTGATATATACATACTTGTTGTCCAGTGGTTATTGCCAATTGGAGACGCCTCTTGGTGTTTCAAGTTGGCAGATCAAGTTTCTTATTTAAATATCCATGAGAATGTGACCCCAGAAGCTTCTGCTTTTACAAATGCAACAACCTCAACAGACACCAAACAGCATTAGGTATGAATGGGTTGTTGTTAACATCAAACCAGGCATGAACTCAACTGAAAAAAACGAAGACGTGGTCGATTAAGTAAGTGAGAAATCTAGTTGTGTGCAATTATGTCATAGCATCCCTGGCCCAGGTTTGTGGCCCCTATATAAACTGTCAGCATAATTTAACAGATGTGACCTGCGGATTTGATGCGATTGCATCACGAAATTAAATGTGTATACCATAGACAGTATAGTGCATACTCAAATAAATGCCAACAGTGATAAGTAGTTCAAAACGTTTACATGTCACGAGTCTGATCAAAGAATGTTTTGTCTGGTCTTGTAGGAACATTTCTGATCCACTTCCGCGTCTCTGGTTCGTTTCCCTCCAAAGTGTTTCCGGGTCCTAAATAATTTCGGGTTAGTACAGAAAGTTGTTCGTGTTGGAGTTTAGTGCATCTCTTGACCACATCAAGGAAAACTGGACAGACGCATTAACCCATTATAACATATCTTTGGCAAGTTAAAGTAACTTAACTGCGTTCTACGTTTGCCGACGAACACGCTCTGTTAGGGTTATGCTTGTCAAGTCATCGTTAGCTAAGGAATTGTAACAGTTCGTGTGCCAACTTTTGTTTAGGTGAGACGTTACTTTATGAACACTTAAAGTAAGTCACGCACAGCTCTGTGGATTAACGTTTTTTTTTAACTTTGTCATCGGCTTGGGTTACTCTAAATTCGCCTGTCGACATTAACATAATATTGGAGCAATTTGCACATTACTTAGCTTTCCTCACAGTTTGTTCCTAACGTAATTTACCAAGTGGAGCGTTGATGAAACCACAGTAACGTTAGTTCTTAGAAAAGTCCATAACATTATTTTTCCATTGCTATAGACTTGTCATCAGTCAACAATTTATGCATACGTGTTTGGACTTGCTGTCAATGAAAAATGTCACTTGAGGGGGACGAGCGACACTTCGGTTCCCTGACTTCTGATTCCGGCAGTGACTCAGTGGTTAGTGCAAGATCAGCGACTGGAGTGTTCAGTGGAGAGGAGGAGAAATTGCATTACATCCCTATCAGAATCTTGGGCAAGGGAGCTTTCGGAGAGGCAACATTGTACAGACGAACTGAGGTAAGTTATGTTGGATAGTAATGTGCATGTGTGAAACTGAAAGTGGTGCCTTTATCACATTATATTACATTAACTATTATTTAATAATAAAAAAGTATTAACATATTTTTTTCCTGTTGTAGGTAGCAATATTATATCGGCCCACATGTAGATTCTATATTTATTTACTTCTGGTCCATTCTTGCACCATTTGCAATATTTGAAATGGATCATGATTATAATATTGATTTGCCTGTAGACAGTAGCTCATTACATTGTTTTGCAGAAGTGATTGAAGATACTTGCTTTATCACTGTGTAAGTATAATGTGGGAGAATTTTTGTCTCTGCATTCATCCCAATTGCTAAATAGTCCCAACTGTTTACAAGTTAAATACACATAGCACACAGTAAACACAGAGTGAAGTGATACACACTAACCTGGAGCAGTAGGCTGTCTGCCACATTGACACCCAGGGAGCTGTGAAGAGTTAGGTGAGGTTAGGCAAGGTTAGATTAGGCCATGGACTATTAGTCAGTTTCTGTGGCCACAGCTGCCCACATTCCCAAAAATGTAAATTTGTATTTAATGTACAGTACTTAAATGCCAAATCTCTTCCCAGGATAACTCTCTAGTGGTATGGAAGGAAGTAGATCTCAACTGCCTCTCAGACAAGAAGCGACGAGATGTCATGAATGAGATAAGCATCCTCTCCATCCTGCAGCATCACAATATCATTGCTTATTTCAATCACTTCATGGACAAGAACACACTGCTGATCGAGATGGAGTACTGCAATGGTGCGGATGTCTTATAGACTACAAACACACACACACACACACACACACTCGCATGCATATTGTTAGAAGCCTGTGCTGCCAGAGTGATCTCTGAATACCTAGGGTGAGCAAATCTGAATTAGAACTGCAGGTGTGTCTTAAGTAGAGCTAATGATCAGCTTCATCACCAGGTTATCTTTATCTTAACTGTTTTTTGTGTAAACAGTTGACAGTTTAAATTGACAATGAGTTGATTTCACGTTTTCACAGGTGGGAACCTGTATGACAAAATCATCCAGCAGAGAGGACAACGTTTTACAGAAGAGGTATAGCAATAATCATTAGGTTGTGTTGATATTGTTTGTATGTACATAATGTTTGTTTTTTTTTTTTTTTTAATTAATTTGTTTGTTCAATCTTCAGTGATTACACTATTGCCTTCATTGTTGTTTTCCTTCAGGTTGTAATCTGGTATTTATACCAAATAGCCTCAGCAGTTGCACATATACATAAAGCTGGCATCCTACACAGGTAAAGAATTTCAGATATAATTTTATGTTAGGATGGATGTCTCACATTTAACTCAAGTCTTAAGGAAATCCTTTATGTTTTTCATTCTCTGTTTGTTCATACAGAGATATCAAAACATTAAATATCTTCCTCACCAAGACAAATCTTATTAAGCTGGGTGATTATGGATTGGCCAAGAAATTAGACTCTGAGTTTTCCATGGCTGAAACGGTAAGTCTATCCACCATTACAATGTTCAGATAGTTTGAGTGAAAACCTTAACTGGTAAGATTCAAATGATGTTTGGGGAATTGAATTGAAATATTGTCTAAGCTATTTAGAAACATCTTCAGAGTCCACAGAATGATAACTCATGCAGCTAAACACTTCACCAATTGTGGATTTGTTTGTGTTTATTTAAAGCAAATGTACTCAATTTAGATGAACTGATATTAACTCCTAAATGTTAACATTCTTTCAGTGTGTAGGGACACCATACTACATGTCTCCTGAGCTTTGCCAAGGGGTTAAGTACAACTTCAAGTCCGATATTTGGGCCATGGGCTGTGTACTCTTTGAGCTTCTAACTCTTACTAGGACCTTTGATGCTACGGTAAGCCAGCATCATAATATTGTGCTGGAGGTTTTATCAATATACATATAGTGATTCTGTTATGGTGTCAAATACCTTGAGGTATTCGATGCTTTCAAACTCATGTATATTGTATATTTCATTTCATTTTGACTATTTGGACATGGAGTGTTGTATGATGGCATATACATCATGAATTGCGCCCAACCCTAACTGGTGCATTTCTCTGTAAAAGTAATTGAGTAATTGATTAAAGTTATCTTTTTGAGGTAATTTAGAATGTATGGCTCTCTCCTTAGAACCCCCTCAACCTATGCGTGAAGATAGTCCAGGGCAACTGGACTATGGAGGTTAGCTCCGATGTGTACTCTTCTGATCTCATCCAGTTGGTCTATAAATGCCTTGACCAGGTGAGGACGCACACAAGGTTACATGCACAAGGTTACACACACACACACACACACACACACACACTGCACACTGCATGTGTGTATCTATTTTGTCATCTTTATTTGAGGGAGTAACTTTCCTCGTTCAAGGTTTTGCCAGGTCCAGATCAACCGAATCAATGTGTCTTGTGTTGGGAATGTCAGTGTATCTAACATAACATATTTCGCTAGGATCCAGAGAAGAGGCCCACAGCCAACCAAATTCTGGACGAGCCAATCATCTCCTGCAACAGGCCGTGAGTGACTGCATAACACAAGTGGGGAGATAGCAGAGTAATGTCACCAATTGTGTTTACACCAACAGCTACTTAAGTTGTAGTCTTGTAGAGCTATAATATCTAAATAATATTGTATCATTTTTTGTAATACATATAAGAACACTCCCTCTGCCCACATGGTATCTGACAGCTGGGATGGCCCCTTGATCAGCCTAAGGTTTCTTCTTTACTAGGGAGTTTTTCCTTGCCCCTGTTGCTCTTGGGTGCTCTTTGTTAATGTGTGGGAGTAATGTTAATAGCCTTTACACCCCCCCCCCCCCCTTCATTTTTATGCACAAACTAAATTTTACTGCATGAGCTATGATGTACTTCAGCAATAGATGTAGTCATGTAATGTGCCATTACAGGGATGTAAGCACACACAGATGGCTTCTTGCAGAGATCACTTTTTTCTAATCATATAAAAATTGCCATTGTCGTTGACTTACAGTTAACTAAAAATGTGTTGCATTTGTGTGTAATCATTCACAGGGAATTGGAGGAAAGAGTAGTAACACTTAACTCCAACATAAAGAAGCCAAGGTAAGTTTGTTTGCTTGATCTTTGTTGCATGTAGCAGAGGTATTTATTTATTAAAAAAGAAATCTCTGCTTACTTAGATCCATGCAAAAAAGTGTTTTATTACCAAGCTTTCGGTCCGTAGACCTTCATCAGGGCATTGCACACCACATACAGAGCAGTTCATTTAGTATCTAAGGTTCAATCAATGTAATCACTTAAAGACACACACCTGTCTGAGGTTACTCATGAATTCTTGGGATTTGTAGTTCAGTAGACTTAATCTTTGTAGCACCTTCCTGGCACCTTTTCTGGCATTTTCTGGCACCTATTCGAATCGTATGGCACCTATTCAAACACGTTCGAATTGTATGCCACCACTAAGATTTCTACAATGTCCATCAAAAGATTTATGTGATTATGAAGGATATTATGACTTCAGTAGACATGAGTCTGTCTTTCACCGACGAAAAACATTTTGACATCCCTTATCTAAAGATGAGTTTGTGTAATTGTGGTTTTCACCTGTAACTGTTTTTCCTTCTGTGTGCACTATGTGTTCTAGGCTGAGCACAGTGACGGAGAGCCCGGTTGCTGTGGTTACCACACGCTCCAGGGAAGTGTACTTCTGGGGTGGTGGCAAGTTCACTCCACAAAAGCTCGACACGTTCAAGGGCGGCAGCAGCGCGCAGCATGTCTGTGCCGGAGAGACGCACTTTGCTGTTGTCACCGTCGAAAAGGAATTATACACTTGGGCGGTGAGCGAAACAACAGACAACGATCAAATGAAGTCAGAATTGTGTGGCTGATTTATGGCTACCTTTAATGTATGGCTTCAAACCAAACCTAGGATCTAGTGCACTGCTTCATTGTACTTGTAGATTATGACAACGATGTTTTGCCAATACTCACTTTTGTTGTTTTACTCTTTATTTTCTTTTGTAGTGAAATACTATAAAAACAATTACAGTAAACAATTACAAATATAAATAGTCGCACATGCATCTTTTACTCCAAGTCAAGGAGCCATTATGTTAGTTCCATTCCTGTGTCTTGAAGAATGATTTAATAATTTGAAGGAAGTCATCATCTTTAGGTTGATCTGATCTGGTTTTGTTTGTGTCTGTGTCTGCGCCCCCAAACAGAGTGTTCAGGGTGGAGCAAAGATGGTCGGTCAGTTAGGTCACGGAGACCAGGCATCTTATCGGCAACCCCGACGTGTGGAGCGCTTGCAGGGGAAGGCAATCCGCCAGGTGTCCTGTGGAGCAGACTTCACTGCCTGTGTTACTGGTTAGTTCAGTCCTTTTAAGCAACAGTCTTTATTATCATAGTGTGTGGTGTATGGATTGAAGTCATAAAAATGATCTCAGCGGTGAGTGTAATACGTTCTACTAAATTCAGTCGCTATGTGTAATACTGTACATCTCAAAATTAATCAGATGTAGAATCGGAGAGAGAATGTGAAGAAACAATATTCAGTTTATGTCAGAGGCCCCTTACTGTAGCACTGTTTTATTCAGTTATATACAGCAGTTAAACAAGTCCCTTGCTGGCTCTTGAACAGTTTCATTGATAAAAATGTTTCCATCAATGTCACTCCACACATTAAGATAGAATGTGAAAACAGAAACTCTGGGAAAAGCTGATTAATCTCTCTTGAAACTGTCTATAGAGCCATGTTCGACCATGCACAGTTATTGTATTGATTACAGTGCAAGTGAATGCACGTCTGAAGTCAAGATAGATAGATAGATACTTTATTGATCCCCAAGGGGAAATTCAAGATCCCAGCAGCTTAGAAAAATCGATCATTCAGAATTAAAAGCAGAACTCACCACTTCGCAGTTTGAGCATTTCTAAAGCTGAAGTGTGCACACGCTCGTGGCCATCATCAACTACACAGTGAATGTATCATTCCAGCAGTAACATGTGACACTGTTACCGGTGTGGTTGAATGCAGATGAGGACCAGCTGTACCTGTTTGGCTCGGACTACTACGGGTGCATCGGAGTGGAGAACCAGATGGGTAGTGAGGTGCTGGAGCCTGTGCTGCTCGAGTTCTTCCAGGAGCGGCCCGTGCGCCAGGTGTCTTGCGGAGACAACCACGTGGTGGTTCTCACCCAGAACCAGGACATCTACTCCTGGGGCTGTGGAGAGTATGGTGGGGAGGACACTTCATTTTATTTATTTATTAATTTATTTATTTATTTATGTATTTATTAATTTATTTATTTATGTGTTTGATCTGTTTGTTTTGAAAACAAAACTGATTATTTGGCTGTTTGTCGGTTCACAGGGCGGCTTGGTCTGGACTGTGAAGATGACTTTGCCTCCCCAATGCAAGTAAGTAGAATCCATGACAACTGGTTCACAAGCAACAACTGTAGCTGTAGGCAGCCTGCCATGTTTTTGGAGTTTCAGGGCTCCAGTCTTAATTAGTTCACTCATGGTACACAAGAGATTCCTTCTGCACACCTGAAACCGAGATATCCATGTCCGTGACCCGCTCTTCTCCTGGCCCTCTACTCTATTTGCAGGTGGAGGTGCCCAAAAGTGCAACTATCGAGTCAGTGTTTTGTGGTAGCGATGGGACATTTTTCCTCACAGAATCTGGGAAGGTTTTGGCCTGTGGAAACAACGAGTTCAACAAGCTTGGTCTGAACCAGGGCATCACTGGCCTCAAGCGTAACCCAGTGGAGGTGGGATAAATATATCAATATAAACATAAAATATTATGACATACATTTATATTCTCTGAGTGTGGAGTTTGTATACCATAATTGAAATCTTTACATTGGTATTGTGTTTAACTGTAGTAAACTATCGAAAGCTAGGCGCAGTACTTAGATGTGGCAAAATGTGAATTTCAGAGAAGTTTATATTTGTTAGTTACAAAAGGCTTTTTTCAAAAGAACAAATCCATTTAATGCAGAATGGTACAACAATAAATGACAACACATTTTGTAAGGGCAAATTGTAGGCTCTAAAATATAAGAGCAAAATGCAGGGTATTTTTATCTTACTATTTTATTACTTTCGAGTAATGTTTTGAGTAATGAAATTTAGTATTTTATACTTTACAATAAATTACAATGGCAATGAGTTATGAAATGGACACTAGTATTAGCAGATTGGATAAAAATCAAATTTTTCCAGTTGCATTGCTTTATAGGGAAAGGATATTGATGGTGTGTTCCTGCAAGAAAGCACTCTCTGAGAGTAAAAGGTGCAGTATTACCAGTAGAATTTGAACTAAAATTTGTGTAGAATATAGGCTTTTATTTGTATATAAGATAATGTTGATGAGGAGTGAATAATATCTTGAGGACCTTTTTTACAATGCAAAAAGCTACACCTTTTATAAGTACTAAGCCAATTTGTCCTTACTTGTAGGCTTACCAAGGAGTACCGTATACGATCACACCTACTATTGTGAAACAGCTAACTCGCTTCAAGATTCATGCAATTGCTCCCGGAAAGACCCACACAGCTGCAATAGATGGTACTAAGTGAAATCTGTTCCAGGAACTGAAACATTTTGAATGAATGATTTCTTTGTTCATTTTAATCCAGTTTGGATGGACTAATGTGTTTTTCTGTCTTCACAAAGATTTAAGGTATATGTTTGATGCTCTGCAGAAAGGGGTCGTCTGATGACGTTTGGCTGCAACAAGTTTGGACAACTTGGAGTGAAAGACTTCAAGAAGCATCAGGATGTCCAAACACTGGTGGGTCCTTTCGGGGGCAAGGTTATCACTAAGGTTTCATGTGGAGATGGATTCACTGTTGCAGCAACTGAAGGTAAGTGCAGTGATTGATTTTTTTTATTATTATTATTATTTGTCAATATTAAATGTCTGTGAAGATCATTTATCCAGATAATTTCTCCTTTATCCAGATCATAGTAGTCAAGGCAATCAGTTAAAAGCAACTCCAGTGCATTTACATATAAGGAGCTCCAAAACGGAGTCCAGTTGCCTATAACTGAATTGAACTGAACTGATTGTAAAGAGAAAAGTTCTGATTATGTTGATTCTTGGGTGTCTCATCTTTTTTTCCACTCCTGCAGACAATCAGATATTTGCTTGGGGGAACGCAGGGAACGGCCGGCTTGGGATGCCCCCGCCGGAGAAGGGCTTTGGCTCCGAGGTGTGCCCTGCTCTCCCACGACCCATATTTGGCTCCCTCCACCATGTGCCAGACCTGTCCTGTCGTGGTTGGCACACCATTCTAATCATGGGTGAGGAATGAGCCTGAAACCTAACCACACACTGCACACAGGCCAATCACCCGGTGTGTTTTGCTGTGACGTTAAAACATTTCTTGGGGATTATGTAATCAACTAGCCTAGAGATCTAGATGTAGCCTTGTGGGATTAGTATGAACGAAATGCTGATTGGATTGAGTCCAGTCTATTATTCATGGTCTTGATACATTTTGATGTTATAGTCTAGCTTGTCAGGCTAATAAAAAAACGTGGCTTACTTGAGAAGTAGTGGATTTATGTTTGCTGTTTGGCTCCCCAACCTAATCACACAGTTCACACAGGTCAATCACTCAGTGTGTTTTGCTGTGGCGTTAAAACATTTCTTGGGGATTGAGTAACTAGCCATGAAGTCTAGACATACCCTAGTGGTAGCAGTTTGAAAGCCAAACGCTAATTGTGCCATTTTGATTTAACCCGGTCCATTAGTCATGGCCCGACTGTACATCTTGATGTTATGGCCTGTCTAGGTTATTAGGCTAACAACTGACACTTGTTTTGGAGCATAAGTAGTTGTTTGCTCTCTGGATAGGTCCACCAACTTATCTGCAATTGAACATTTTGTTGCATCAGTGCAATAGACAAATATAGATCGTTAGGAATCTGTACTTGAACAAACATGTACAAAAATAATTATGGTTAAAAATAAACACTAAAGTGAACAGTAGAAACGTCACAAAAGACCGATTTTATTCATTTGTGCACGCAATGTTTGTTCTTGATGACAGTGTTGTGACTGTGTAGTGTGGTAACCATGACAAATGTCTTTTAACTGCCTTCCCTAATTGAATTGTACTCTCATTTTTCTAGAAAAGGTCCTCAATTCAAAAACCATCAGGTCCAACAGCAGTGGAGTTTCCTTCGGCAGTGGTAAGTAGATTTTGGAACTGATCTATTTTCCCTCTTTCTCAAAGCGAACCCAGAACAAAACATTACCTCTGAAAATATTTTCTGATGAACTTTTCCTACCAAGGCGTTAGCCATGCATCCACAGCCTCAGTGGACCTTGATGTGAACCAGGGCTCAGCAGACACAGAGCTGCGTGAAGGAACTTTAGGGGGAACGGTGGAGGCCGACTCGGAGGACCGCTACATGGAGACCTCCATGATGTCCATAGATAGCCAAACGGGGAACAGCTCCTGTCCCGTCTGGCTGCGCAAGGTATCCAATTTCTCTTTATCAAAATCAGTGCTACAGGTGCCCTTGTTGGTGGTACTATTACTCTTTTTTTTTGGTTAGGAAATATTCAGGGCTAAGTGGTTGCTTGCATATATCTGTGAAATTTCACTTTTGACCTTCACAAACAGGAACTGGAGGACGCAGAATTTATCCCCATGCCGGAAAGTTCCAGCTCCACATCCAACCCTTTCGTTCCATCTTATTCTGAGAGTGCAACCCTCCCCTATGAGGAGCTCCAGTCAAAGTTAAAGGCTGCCGCAGCTGTAGCCAAAGGACACTCGGTAGTAATAGTAGTAGTAGTAGTAATAATAACAATAATAATAATAATAAATGGGTAATGATCAAATGTTAATGTTAATCATTTGTATGTGGAATTACATGTGGAATAATTATTCAGATTATAGCAGATTCTCTGTTGTTTGGTTAAGCACTGTACTGTATGTACTTTGCCCAATAGATGGGCTTGTTGGACGGTGCCCTGGAGGAGGGTGAAGCCTGGAGGAACGGTGGACAGCAACAGCCAGGTCTCAAAGTGTCCTGCTGCCAGGCTAGCAGTGATCTTGCCGAGGTAAGTACAGGAATCCAGCTGTCTTGTAAATCCAGTTGAAGGAAAACACACAGCCATACATTAGTTCAGCACTTACGCCCTCCATGGTTCCACTCAGTGCCCTTACCTGTATGCCATGTGCAATGCCTGTCTCTTTTGAATCTTTTTGTTTTTTTTATGTTTTTGTTCACTCTTCTTTTACAGCTTAAAGAAATTGTGAACAGGCAAGAGGGAGTAATTAAATTGTTACAAAAGCAGGTAATGTATATTTTAAATTAGGCAATTGAACATCTTAGTTTATCAGTTTAATTAATTTGATATAAACCAAAACAAATGCCGTAATAATGATGAATTAAACAGTTATGTTTTAAGTTACTGAAGAATCAGTTTCCTCTGATGACTTTATGTATGAATCCGCTAGTGTTTTCTGGTATTTATCTCTGTGGTTGGTTTAGTGTGCATCTTCTCCAGCCAGCTGCAGCAGGTTGCATACTGCAGTAGAATAACATTTCTGTAACTGAAAAATAAATGAAATTTATTTCTTTAATATAAATTTGAATAATTGATATATATAAATTATATAATTTATAGTTGATATCTCATCCCTTTTGGCATTGCAGCTAAATGACCAGCAGCAAGAGAATGAAAAATTATGGAGAGCCATTCAAAATCTGACAGTCAGCAATACTGTCAGTGAACAAACTAATCACCATTTAAGTCGTTCGCCATGTGACGAAGAAGCGGGATGAGCGCATTAAGATTAAACAATTATGAGACAAACAGGACAGTTCTGTTCAGCCCCATCATGAGGGAGTTTATACACACCGTCCAGTCTTCTCCCTCTGGGAATCTGTTGGCCTTGCTTTCAGGAAGTGGTAGGGAAGGAATATGTGTTTTCCACGTGGTTGTGACTACAGAAAATGTCCACCACCTGTAAGGTCTAAAGTCTTCTCTTTTTTTTTTCATCCAGCCTTTTCATTTCATCTGGGAGGTTGTTTCATTCCATTTCCACTAGATATGGTTATTATTATTATTGCTTGCATTGTGTTGACGATTTTCGATGGTTATGGTACACTTTCAGTGTGTCTTTTTGACCGCACAGCTGTTGAGTATACTGTTAGTGATACTGATTATTGCTTATTTTAAGCAGCATCAAAACTTTTTAAAACTACACCATAAAAGGAATTAGTTTGGAATGTCACACTAATTAGCAGAGTAAGACTCAAATCTCTATGAAGAAACAAATTCTTCAGCAGTCACAGCGTTGCATGTAAAATGTTGCCAGAGTCCCAACAGACATCAGTGGGGGTGTGGCAGCGTTGTTGTGACGGGAAAGGACTAGCCCGTAAGAGAAGCATTTTAAGATGCCTTGTTGCACCTGAAATGTGAAACAGATGTGTTCATTGGTTCAGTGAAATTTTTGTCCACGACTTTATTTATCGCCACCCATCATGTCATGAGCAAACGCAATTATTTATCACATGTTGTAATAGTATTTTTACGACCCACACTATGGGTTCGATTTTGTTCACTTAGAATTACCTTTTATATCGTATTTTAAACTAATGGATGAGGATATGTTACCCTTATTTTATTATCCACTACTTGTCCACGAAAACTAACTGTAACTGTTGCCAAATAAATTGTTGCCAGATTTAATCCAAAGAAATAAGGATTATTATCCTGAGTTTGTTTATATCCCTTGAAATTTAAAAGGTGCCTTTAAAGATATTAACCTGTATTTCTTATGTATCCATTAGTGTTATGTAAATCTTGTGGAGCATTTTAAAATGAGATATATGGAGATTACAATGCAGAAAAAAAGGGTTTAAATGTGCTCTATGAGATGTTGCAGGATTTTTGCGCAATTTCATTTTTATCTCAAATGGTAGGAATCTCCCCTTGATCGGCTAGCTTTCTGTCCCCTGAATACACTATGAAAAAACCTGGTCTTGAAAGACAACAGAGGAGCTGTAATTGCGTTAAAATCCTGCAACATCTCATAGAGCACCTTTAGGAATGTATGGTCAAAATACGTTTTTGGACCCAGTTCATCTGTTGACAGTATAACTGTTCTTTAGAGTGGTTTTAGGCCTACAGGAGATTATGGCAAGAAATTGTCACTATTTACTATTACATTTTGAAGTTGTTTCTCAACACACACACACACACACACACACACACACACACACACATTTGTAGTGCAATGACTTGACTCACATTTCACAGAACCAATTTGGAAGAGCAAGTATGTTTTTGTTTACTTGTATGTGGCTTTTTTAGCTTTATGATGTATTTTGTCACTGTTTTCTTTGCATGCCTATATCAAGGCCCAGGCAACTACTGATGGAATAGGCAAATTTGGCCAGTGTGTTTTATTTGGCCTTGTGTAATGATCTGAATATGTTATATGAGAGAAGTATTAACGGAATTTCATGGTGGTGTGCTAGACTCTTGACTAGCAAGGATATGAATTTTGGTCTTGGAATTACTTGATACCTGTTTTAACAGTGAAACCAAAGAAAGTTTGGGGTATGAATAAATAACATACTGTATGCATACAACTGTTTTCTGTGAACATCATTTTACACCACAGCATGAATATGCTGAGTTTTGTTGCCTAAGGGAAAAGCTGACATGTTGTGTCTTTAGTACTGGTAAATACCTACACTGTCCTACACCTGAACTGCCAACTGAAATGTAATCCGCCATAAAATGTCATTAAACAAAAGACATACTGATGCACTAGATATTCAATAGCTTCTTTTCTACAGACGTCGATTTCTGGTGTAGCCTATGTTGTGCGCACACTGTAGCCATGACGGTGTCTATAATGAGCCAATTAAGTCCTGTGCAGTAGGGCTTTTTATTGTACATTTCAGCTAATAGCAAATAGATTTTTCGGCAGTTTGATCGATAATCAATGGAAGATAAATGACACTTGATGTTTATTCAATATTCAAATGTAACATTTAAATACATGTTTTATTTCATCCAGCAAGTAAAGATGAACAGACAGTGGGGAATGTGTCTGCCCCTTTTCATGGGACTTTTATGTTGATGTAAAGTCATCGAAATTGGCAGGAAGTTGTGCTGTTGTTGCTAAGCTGAATGAATTTGTTGTTGAAGTCAGCGCTGTGCTGCGGCTCTGTGAGAAGCGTTTGGAGTAAATTCTCATCAGAAGCTGAAGTTGGCCTCCACCATGGCTAATGACCTTCTGTCGGTGGATTATGAAGTCTACGGTAGAGTTCAAGGGGTGTTTTTTCGGAAGTACACACAGGTAATACATTATGTCATGTTAATGCTGCAGCAAAACCAGCCAACGTTATTGTAGTCTACATCATTAACCCCTATTTGGTGCTAAATGTAATGTATTAAAAGGCCTAACGTTAAGGCCTCCAATGCGACATTCTGATGCCCCCCAAAAGTCTGTCTGATCGGGTGATGATGCAGGTTACTTACAGTACTCTGCTGATGGTGGAACATGTGATGCATGCACGTGTAGGCCTACATATTTGGTTTAAGCAGAGCCTGTTTAAAATATTCTCTAGTGTAAATCTCCAACCATTGGCGTACTACAGACCTAGAACATCACACAAAATATTGAAAGCTACTCAAACTCTTAGAACTCTTTAGAACTGTCACTTCATGACAATTATCACAGAAATCGATAACACCATATATGGTATTATTATAGATTATAATAGTTATAATAGTATGAGCCTGTCTGTCTCACTAGCCAGGTACAAGAAAGTTAGTGACAGTGGGTGAGTGACTTGAGACACCAATATTCTTGCTCCTACTGCTACTGAAAGTCTGTCAATTCGATTGTGTAGACTAGTTCCCAAATATGTAGCCTAGCAAGTATCAGAATATGAGTGCAAAAACATTGAAAATGGCATGGTTAGTTTGCTGGGATGTTATGCAAAATAATGACCAGTTATGATTTCAGATATGAAGCATTAGTTCTTGTAATGGCTTGAGGTTCAAACAACTAGGCCTAACACATCACAAATAGCTAATAGGCACAATAGAATACAGTATTACATTCTTAAATAAATAAATACATAAGTTATTGTGCATTTAACTCATATTGGATGTAGCATTTAAAGCACTTGTTTAAAATGTTTAAAACTAAAACTAGCCAATAGGGACATTTTCAAAATGCCTAACGGTTGTTTGTTTGTTGTTTACTGAAAGTATAAATGTTGTTTTTCAGAAAGAAGGACAGCAGTTAGGCCTGGTTGGCTGGGTGCAGAACACTGCTTCTGGCACAGTACAAGGGCAGCTTCAAGGACCAACTGACAAAGTTAAGCAGATGCAGGAATGGCTGAAGACCACAGGAAGCCCAAAATCAAAAATTGACAAAGCTGAGTTCAAGAACGAGAAGAAGATTGAAACATTAGACCACAAAGACTTTAAAATTATCCGTTGAATTAATAGCCTTCATTATTATTATTACTATTATGATTACTATTTATTGAATGAGTATTGAAATAAAATTGTGTTAATATTTTGCACTGAAATAAACCACTGGAAAGTTGGACCACACATCTGTAAATGGCAAATATTTTGATTGATTTCATGGTGGATGAAGGGAACAGGGGATTTTGAATTCTTTTAAAAGAACACAAACCACAAGCAGCAACATATCTAGCAAAGTAAGAAACATACCGTGAAAGAAATAATGGAAAACAAAAGACAAACAGCAGTCTTTTTTACCCTGTGAAAAAGTCCACAGCTAAAAAAAGATGCTTTACCAGTATTGATAGAATTGTAGATGTAGAAGAACAATATTTGTTCTTGTCTCAAAAAGTCATGTTGTATAATATGTTATTATATTGTAATGATATCTCTGTCTGTGTGTGGCCTCACATGCTTAAAGCTATGGTCTACGATTTTGAATATTTGTAATTATTATCAACTTCGTTTATATTGTGATTATGGTACTGTGGACCGATCTTCACAATATGAATAATCAAAAGAACAAAAAAAATCCATTCAGTCTATCAGCCGTAATCCAGCATATGGCCAATGGGAACCATCCGGGACGGAAGTGTCTTTCTCCTCTTTACTGACCAATGGACTGCATTTATATTGTGCATATCTGCTCCTGCGAGTACAAGCTTGACAATGTAAGCCTCACATCCACCCATTCACACACCAGTGGCAGACCTGCTCACCTTGAGCAATTTGGGGATCGGAATCTTACTCAAGGACATTTCGATGAGGTCAGGCATTGGGCATGAACCTGCAACCCTCTGGTTGCTGAGGAGCAACTGTGCCATCATCACCCTTTCACAATAATGATGAGCCAATAAATGTATAAAGATATTATAAAACTCAGAATGTTCTCAGGGACTTGTCTGTGTAGATCTATTGCACAAAAACTCAGCTAATACACCGTGACATTTTGGGTACTTCAGAGCAAAGGTCTTTTTTTCTTGAGAAAATATTACTTCTTGAAAAGTTCAGTTGCCGTTCTGAATATTGCCAGTGTCAGTGGACATTTGCCAGCGCTTTTCTTTTCACTTCATGATTCATAACTGACTTTATTTTCTGTGCAATGAAAGTGAAACTCAGATTAAGTAACTTTACACAGATGGCAAAATCGAATAGTACAACATTGCCCCCTGCTGTCAATTTAAGGTAAGTTTCATGTGATGGGTTGGTGTTGGTACAGGTGGAGTGAACGCACCTGATCTCTCATATTCACCTTAACAAGTTCTAGCTTTTTTACCTGTTGCTCTCAGCTCACACTTAATGAAGACCTTTGAACAGCTTCTGCTACAGGTCCCAGGACCCGACGTAGTTTGCCAATGAGCAGAAGATGCCGTTCTCTAGGCCTCTCACACTTGGATAGAGGTGGCAGTGCTGTGAAAATAATTACACCACCATCCCCCTCTCCCTCTTTATTGTGGTCCAAAAGCTGTGCTTCCACTAACAATTTAGTGGCTTCTTGGCTTCTATGTCTGCTGCTACCTAATTAAGACTTAATTAAGTATTGTGCATTCTTTAAACATTGTACTAGCCTACTATTATGGTTTATTTTATTATTTGTGTACTTGCCAATTTGATACAGTTTATGCACTGAAAATGTACTTGACACTGGCCCCTCTCTTGGGAACTATGGTCACTCTCTACTTTTCTACATTTCCATATCACCATATCTAAATTCAGCACCTTACATGGCAAACAATTAACTGCTTATTGCTCCATCAGCAACATGAAATATATAGAAATTAATCATGGTCAAAGTGAACATAAACCAGAAAGCATAATTATCATTCAAAAACGTTATTAACTCAATTATTATTCAATTATGATTAATTGATTTTTTTTAATATAGTGTTATCTTGTGAGACTATTTGCATGGATGCACACTGACTTATGCATGCACATGCCTTCACTGCATGTGTTGTGTATTTTGTTTTTTATTCTGACAAGCATGGTAGATAAACAAATCAGTATAATTAGATTTCAAACATATTTCAAAATCATTACTATTTTTAGTACCATATAAGATACAGTCATTCAAGCAGACATGAAATAAACCCTGAAGATAAGTTTGCTTAGAAGATTTATTCATTCCGATTCTAAAATTATAGTTGAATTTACATGTACAGTTTTACCATTATACATTTTAACCAACCACCAGATAAAGCATTTTAATACCCAGTCTAAGCTGTAGTCCCTAAATATAAGCCACACACGTATCACAGTTATGATAAATCAGAAAGCAAAAATATATTCTCGTGCACCCATCACCTGTGTTAACATCAGATGAAAAAAATCTTGCAAAATCAAAATATCAACTTAAGTAACTGGATAACTATGTTAGCCTGCACAAAGCATGCATACACAAAGAGCTACCAAAACATGCAGTGTCAAGTGTCAATCATTTGGAATAACATGTAACCCTCCTTTCAAATGATAGCCAACATACAATTAATCCCTTCTGAATATACCACCTGGGGTTTAAATTCTATAGGCACTGATGTGGCCTACAGTCAGCATCTTGTCTTTTAGGTTACTGATGATATAATGATAGGTCTATCATTCTTGCATGAACTGAATTTGCAAGAAAACCATTTAAGGCACTGAGTTAGAAATTGATATAATGGAGCAATGTGAACATTGGTCTCATATGGTCTGCAGTTGTTTTCACAGCATCTAAGTGTCAGATTTGTTTGACCTCCACGCATAAATTTATGAATGAACGTGTTACACGTGCCCGGTCTATTTCTCTCATAGGGGGTTCCATCATCGAATGTACCTTTGTGTTTTTAAAAGTCCATTTTCTGTCCACTCTTCTGGTGATATAAAACGAAACAAACACATACAAATACATGTTCTTTTTAGCCTCAGAGGCATATAATCTCTGAATAAGATAATTGCACGGCTGCCATTTGCTCAAATGGTACAATCTCAGTTCATTCATAAAATTCTGACAGACTATAAATAGGAGGAGCTAGCACAGCGGTCTATCAGTTACCAGGTACACGAACTTGGAGAAGAAAACACATCTGGATAGGAATTTTAAGAACTGCGAAGAATCCTACCCTTTTGTTTTTGTTCTTTTTTTTCCTCCTAGAGCTGAAAATAAAGAAGAAAAATGTTTTCGAACAACGCGAATACAGACCCTGATTCCGTGTCACGCTGCAGCTCAACATCATCTCCAGCTGGGGAAACCCTCGGCTGCTACCCACAGTCGCAAGCGGACGCTTTATTGTCCACCTCATCCGCCTCTCCGACCGAGAACACCCAGGTAGAACTCATCAGTCATCAGAAGAGAAAGGAATATTATCCGTCGTTGGTGCATGTGTTAACCTCATTTTAGGAGCTCGGGTGCGAAGAAAACAATGGATGTGAATTAGATCTAGTCTGTTATGCTTACCACTAGATGAAGAGGAGTAGGCTATAGGCTACTTGTTTATTGATGCGAGATGCTGCACAATAGACCGAATATCGCTGACAGCTGTTGATCATGTAGACAATATGGCCTGAAACGAATTTACCATGTTTGACAAGAGACATGCTTTGGCGTATTGCATTTGCACATGGAGAATTGTGTAGCCTATATATAACTATGATTTAATTATTTTCCATAATAGAGATAGAATGATTTATGGAATGGCCATCATGCATGCTAATTTAACATTGGGAGTGCCTATACTGTGGTTCATTGAGAAAAATCAACCCATTGAGGAGACTCCACAGCAGCCTTGCGTCAGTCTTGACGTCAGTAACAATGAAAAGTCGAATATTGATCTGGAGGAGTCTATTTTTGGATGTCTAAATATATTTTAACCAATTATTGCATGGGTTATATAATATTATTATTATATGTTGTGAAGAATATGTAAGTAGGCTAGCTTTGTTTATTGACAGTAGGCCATAGGCTGCGCTAAAAAGTGAATAGATTTTTTTGATGAATAGGGGGACGAACTAATACAGTATGCTAACCTACAGTATAGTAACCGTATTTGTAATCTTTTGTCTAATTGATTTCCATTGCTTGGCAGATGGAGGTGTCTGAGCTTCCGTTTGCTCCCACGGTAACCGCAATCTCAACTACCCCAGATTTGCAGTGGATGGTCCAGCCGACCATCATCACGTCTGTCTCACCATCTCTGGGCAGAGCGCAGACCAGTGTAACGCAAAAGTCCGTCGCTTCGACACAAAAAGCTGGCAGCAGCAAGGGCAAAAATTCCACTAGGAAGGGGAAAAACGAAAAGGTAGGCTATATTGATGCGCTTTGTGTGCGCTGCATTTGCGCAATAATAATGCACGGCTCTACAGCTAATCTAGATGGATCGCGCTATACAAACAATGTAGCCAAAGATAGCCATGGTATATATGTATTGTGAGTCAGGAATCATGTATAAATCATAAATATATAAATGTGAATGTATAAAGTATAAATTTGTGCTAGGTGGAATCCTCTAAGGAACAAATAGAGATGAGAGAGAGAGAGAGAGAGGGGGGGGGGGGGGGGAAGAGTGAAAGAGAGGGAGAGGGAGAGTGAGAGAGAGAGAGAGAGAGAGAGAGAGAGAGAGAGAGAGAGAGAGA
>JAGFZM010000029.1:581645-606795 GCA_017657215.1 Limnothrissa miodon
AGTTTTCTGACATTTGACATTTTCATAATTCAACCCAGAAACATGTAGGTTACATGCTTTTACTTGCTGCCGCCTAAAGTAGACCACATTCAAACTCTTCTCTCAGATTTGTCTGGTCCCCCCAGGGCTTTGTCCTGTGCAGTAATAGAGAGAACGCCCAACGTATGTTTAAATAATTAATTCCACACCAGCCCAGGAGGGAACTTTTTCAAATGACTGAAAATATATTGGGCCTATATATAAATGCAGAAGTTTAAATTCACACGTTCGCAAATTCTACGGCTACCCTCCCCAAATATGTTAGTGCATAGGCTATGTAACAGAAAAGCCATGTGGTCTAAAGGGTAAAAAGGAATGCCAAAAGGTCTTTTCTGCAAAAAATCTTCAATGATGTGTTTGTTTTCTGGTTTCCATGGGGAGGAGCGAACAGTTCCTCCTTCACTTCACTGGCCCTTTGGTTTTGTCATGTTGCGTCTGTCCATCCCTGCGCTCGTCTGGCTGGCACTGCAAACTGACTTCCGCATTCCCAAATCTTCAAAATAGGGATCGGTGAAGAAACGGGCTGATGCAACGATATCCACTTTTTAAAATATACTCTAGACCCTCTTCTGATCCCAAAAAAGGACATCTGCTGAACACGGTAACCAGTCCAGGTAGTAAAAAAAGTTTTATTAACTTTCGGTGGAGTTTAGCGCTGTGCGCCATGCTCACGTTGCAGTCAACGTTAAACTTGTAACATTAGCCCACTAACGTTATTTCCTGAAATTTCCTGAACATGGGTCGGAAAAAAACTCAGTGTTAAAGTCTACTTTATTAGTTTTAAGGCATACTATGTTCACTTCCCTCTATGTTGATATTACCAACACGAGTTCTTGAGCGGTGAATTAGGGATTTTACGAGAAGACACAATTGAGGGTCTTGTCACCTTGCTTCTGGTAGTGATGTTATGTAAGGGTAGATCCGAGCATTACATGCCTTTCTGACTATTAACTTCCGCTTCAAGTCATGACACTGCAGTGTCACATATGGAGCAAGCGTGAAAGCTGTTACATGTCGCTGCCCGTTAGTATTTGAATGTCATAGTTATTAGGAACTTGTTCTAGGTCTAGCAACACATTTTATTGGCTGTTTTAGCACTGGCAAACAGCCTTGTTTCAAGTCTTCACAGACATACAACCTTGTTTCAAGTTTCGCTGAAATAACACCGATGATGCTTTGGCCGTGATACAAGAATGTGGTTTAAGATATTGTGGTCTAAATATTAAATTGTTTGGTAGCCCAAGAGTTTCATATCAACTCACGGTTGGAAATTATGCAGTTGTCTCTCCAGTGATGACTGGATGTACATGTCTGAGAGTTGTACATTAACAAATCTCAAAGGGAGATCAAAATATTATTTTTATTCTCAATGTTATAATTGTAATGGAAGTAAGGCCAATGCAATGCACCACATACATTATGAATCATGGAAAGCCATCCAAATTGGCAGTGTATGACAAAAAAAACTCTTTTGTACAGGTATCCTACAAAACCATTTTCTATAGTTGCAGGGAAAATATGAATCAGTTGCCATATATAACAAGAAATCTCCAGAAAAATCACAATAAAGAAATCACAATAATGTTATTTGGATCAGGTTAGCAAATTGTCATTGATGGCATTGGCGTCACATGTGGCATGTTGGGCTCATGCATTTGAATACAGTGTAACAAAGAACTGTGCACAGTCATTCCATGAGCATTAAATCATTAAGTCCCATCTAGATGGCAAAGGTAGGGTGTGAGTGTGTGTGTGTGTGTGTGTGTGCGTGCATCTATTTGTCTGTGTCTGTACTCTGTCTTTTCTATAGATTGGCCAACTGTCTGTCTTAGTCTAGCTACATGGCTTTGCCATGATATGTAATGTTATTTAGAGGTTTTACATGTGCATGTGTGTCTGTGTCTCTCTGTGTGTTTGTGTGAACACTTGAACGTCTGTTTGGCTGCCAGTGCATGTGTGCATGCCTGACTGTATTTGTGTGTGTGTGTGTGTGTGTGTGTGTGTGTGTGTATGTGTGTGCAAGCACCTGGTTGTCTGTGTGTGCATGAGTGTATGAACAGTCACTGCAGTACCATGTCTGTGGGTGCCGTCATGCAAGATGTTTGTGTGTATCCCATGTAGAAATGCTGTATTATGGCAAGTTCTTGACTAGGAAAACCAGCATGTTTACTTTGCTAGGCTTTAAACATGTGAAATTCATTCACTGAAGGTGAACTAGTTGCAGTTTAGTCAGTCTTTCACGATATGGATATTGTGCATGTGCTGGTTGTATAGCGTAGTCTACCTTATTGGGAGAAATCTGATCAAAGTGTTCCCAAACAGGAGAGCGAATACCTCCTCTTCTTGTTCATGTCTATTGTTAGAGTAATGCGCTGGTTGTGTATGTGTGTTTCATTGTTTGTGTGTGTGCGCCTGGTTGAGTTTGTGTGTGTGTGTGTGCATGAGTGTATGTGAGTGTGTGTGAGTGCGAGCGTGTCTGTCTGTGTCCATCTGAGTGTGTGTGTGTGTGTGTGCATCTGTGTGTGTGTGTGTTTTTTTTGGTGTGTGTGCATGAGTGTATGTTGGTGTGTTTGTGAGTGTATCTATGCGTGTGTGTGTGTGTGTGCATGAGTGTATGTTGGTGTGTGTATGTGTGTTTGTGTGTGTGTGTGATGTCACAATGGCCAATTTGTGAAATTAAAACACTGACCTCGGTGAAATTGAAACACTGACAGGCTTAAAACCTTTTTTTTGTCTCTAAAATGTTTTTTTCTTGTTGCTTCCACTAGCAGCTAGAGTGGAGAGGGACATCATGACATCCTCACTTTTACCAAATCGTCTGTGCTGTTCTTCATTTGCGGTGCTACCGCTTTGAAATGGGGTTTAATTATGGCGGGACTTTTTTTGTGGTAGATTGCAACTTGCGCATTACTCTAACAATAGACATGAACAAGAAGAGGAGGTATTCACTCTCCTGGGCACTGGATTTTGTTATTTCCAGTATTCATAGAAATGTACCACAGTTGGGAAACCATCTGTGACTACCTCACATAAGCATAGTGCAATTAAAAGTGTGCTGAAGACATTTAGACTAAGATTTTCCTGTTGAATATTTATATTTATTCACCACTAGATGGCCTTAGTGAGAATTTGAAGCTTAGGTCCTATATGAGGCTTCGAAGAAATGAACCATTTTGCAGCACATTTCCTGAAAAGCTTCAAAGCTTCAACAAAGCCTCATCTTGCCATCACTAGTAATAAAGCATAGTCTATAAACAATTTGAATTGTCAGCACCAAACCCAAAACACACACCAAAACATTTAGCCATGACTCTACTGCCCTGAGATGCCTTTGGCATAGTACATAATGGCACAAGCTCAACCACAGTCATATATAGGCCTACTTCACCAGTTCAGATGAAATTGAATTGATTATTTAGCAGCTGCTCTACAGCAGATTAAAATGTATAACTATTTCCAGTGCACCTGAATTTGGCATTATGTATGTTAAGAGAAAACAATATCAGATTTGTTAAAAAGGGCAGGATCAAAGTCATTTTAAACATTTATGAGATGGCACATTTAAGTCCTAAGTTAATAAAGAAATCACTGAGAGCTTGCTTAATATTTCATTGCTGCCTCATATGTCCTAGTTCTTTGTTTATGTCCTTATAAAAACTATTAGGATACAGAACAAAGACAATGGCTTTTCTTGAAGAGAGAGAGAGAGAGAGAGAGAGAGAGAGAGAGAGAGAGAGAGAGGATCGCAGCTTGCACATGCAATGAGTGCAATGCAATGAATGTACCTAAAACCACAAGTATGCCTTTTGTGGGTCTTGCTCAGATGCCCAGTTCACAAGTCTTCCTTTAGTGATTAAGACTGAATGAATAATCTCTGTTCCACCCCATTCTCCTCTTACTCATACCATTTCTTCTGCTTCATTTTAGCTATCAGGACAGTCCCCTCTGGACTTGTATTTCTCATTGTCCGGCTTACGTGTTTAGACAAATATCTACCAGATGGATCGCATAAGTTCCTGTTACTCTGTTCAAAACAAGTCTACATCCTGTTAAATGTGATCTTATTACATATCCTTAATACTTACTTAATACTAAATATTCCAGGTTGAGGAACAATGGAGAGAGTAATAGATAGTGATATTCTCAGTAATTATTTACATATATTTTACTGAATTCATTTACCATTTGTAAGTTATACACAGTAAATAATACACATTAAATAGGCCCTAGCTTGTTTCACAACAACCCTGTGGAAAATGTGTCTGTGCCATCATTAATTGCATAATGCAATTTGGTTTGTAGTTTGACCTCACGTAGTATGTCATTAAAGGATGATTTCGAGGGTTAAGCAGGACCGGGCATGCTCACTGGAGTCAGACAGCTGTTCTATGCATACTGTATTTGTACAGGCAAGCAGCTATGATATAAAATGTGTGATATAAAATGCTTTTTATGTTTTAGGGGCTTTGCATTGTCTGCTACCGGTATGAGTACAGCATTTGTGCCCCTACTGCAGACAGGGAACTACAAAAGATGGCTGGTGGAACGGGAGATGTTTTATTATTGTGCTATGCTTAGGCATATTTAGAAAATGTTAGAGAGCAGACTGTTCACGAAAGCAAAGTAGATAGGAAGTGAGTGCTTTCACCCGGCATCTTAAATGATGCCATCTTGTTTCTGTCACCCTCTAGTGACCACATCCCTCATAGTAAAAGCACAGCTCATTTCATAAAATATCACTGGGGCTATATATCATCGATTGAGCACGCAGGAGCCAAAACTTAGCATAGAAATCAGGACGTAGCCAAGCTCTAGCAAATAATTTTGCTCAGCAGATATTTCTAGCTACGCGCCATAGGGCCTCATGAGGTATTCTACCAAAAGATAGATAGATAGATAGATAGATAGATAGATACTTTATTGATCCCCAAGGGAAATTCAAGGTCCCAGCAGCTTAAAAAACACACACACAACATATACTACAGTGCACACAGGATGATAAGAAGCAAATCAACAAAACAACATGACTAGATCAACATTACTAAAAAGAACAGTAGAATACGAATAAGGGTAGAGATGCGCATGAATGTACTGCAGTAGTAGTGCAAATGAGTCAATATGTAAATATGTGCATATGTAAATATGGGCAATAAAAAAAATATAAGCATAGCAATTTAACAGTTCTAGTATAAATATATGGACAATAAGATAAAAGATAAAAGGATTGTGACGGTGCAAAAAATGTAAGTGGCCAAGGAACAGTGGCTGTTTGAACTGGCTTTGGCATCAACTTAGGGAGAGTGTCAAAGAAGGATGTATTTGCTCTTTAGTCGACCTTGCTCAGATTGGTGTTGGCTCTATCGTATTAAGTGCAGTGGCAGTTTGAAAGACAACCACTGCACCTAGGATTAAGCTTGGTCTATCAGTTGTGACCAGATCTGACTTTTTAATGTTTCTAGTCTAGAATAAAAACTCAATGGAGTCTACCAAATTTATGAACTTCTCAGCATACCCCTTATAGTAGAAACATTAGAATCCCTCAAACATGGTGTATTGTTGTACTGACAAGAAAATAAGCTAACTATTTTAATTAAATAAAAAAAAATAAAAATTTAATTGTATTGCATAATAATATGTATATGTACAGTACATAATAATATGTATAGTATATGTATGTTTTTATTACACAGAATTCATTGTTTTGACAGAAATGTTAGATGTTAGATTTGATCCATAATGTCAATATGTTAGATGTTAGATTTGATCCCTAATATCCCTAATTTCTGTTCCTCTGTTCCAGCTGTGGTCGCGGGAGAGAGTAACATGATGCCCGGGCCGATCCCTGATCCCTCCGTGGCAGCCGGCTCCTTACCTGGCCTTGGCCTTCTGGCGGGCATCTCTGCCACAACACTGACGGATCAGCTGAAGTATGCTGACCTGTGCAGTCTGGGTGCTATGCTGTCTCCACTACATCTACTGGGCAAGAGGGCCAAACGGGTTCTGCCCTTGAAGACTGAGGTAGAGACCTACAAAGCCACTATCAGAACATCTCAGAAGGTCGCCTGTAGAGACAGTTGCCTTCAACAGTTATTTAGTCAACTTTGTGCCCCTTTATAGCACATTGTATGGTTGGAATATCAAAACAAATCTTTTTTGTCATAATGCAATCCCTGTATCAGATATGATTCATGTACTGCCTGCACTACATATTACATATTACATACCCTTTCTTCTGATCAGAGGGATGAGGAAGAGGAGAGGAGGAAAAGGAGACGGGAGAAAAACAAAGTAGCAGCAGCTCGATGTAGAAATAAAAAAAAGGAGAGAACAGAATATCTTCAAAAGGTGAGTGATCACTTGCAGCCAATGTATGTTTCTTAGAATTTTATTCAAATTACATTATTTGATTAAATTCAAATAAAATAATAATAACAAACACTGTTGAAGTCGCTCAGGGCTCAGAACCCAGTGATGTCAAGCTTGGTTTTACTATAGGCTATATGAACGTTGGATTGTCTTTCAATGGCTTGTCTTTAGACATTATCCCAAACCGTAGGATTAAAATGTATGTTTCCTTGGGTTTGTAGTCATCACAAGTACAGTCCTAATTTCTATGTGTTCTGACTTTCTCATACTTAATTGGTCTTCTCTTCCTAACGGTAAGCTTGACTCCTTGCCATAATTCACTCTGTTGAGCTATGAAGTGAAATGCTGAGCATGTGGAGTTATCAGTAGGCTCTTGCATTGTACAAACACAAACACACTTTTTGAATTGGCCCACAGGAAATGATCAAGGGCTTCAACCTATCTCCAGGTGTTATGTTTGACTATGTTTGACCTTTTTGCTGTTCGAGGCCAGATTTGAACCCTCTTTTATAGAATTACATATGGAAAAACTGAAGAAAAAAAATAAAGAAATGCATTTTGATGCCCCTGCCCCCATCCCTACCCTGAAATTTGGTGCCCTTTGAGTAACCTAGGTCGGCTATACCAAGAACTGGCCCTGAAGTAGTCCACTTTAAAAAAAAAACAGGGACACTTTTTCTTCTTTTAAACAGCAGCAGAACTATATTTTATACCAGACTCCTGGTGTCAGTATTTTTAACCACTGAGCCTTTTTGTATGCTTTTTGTATCCTTTTTGAACCTTTCTGTTTTTTTTGTTATACCTACCAGAATGGAGTTTTTAGTTACACCTATCAGAAACAATTACTTTATTTATAGAGAAGCTGACTGTTCTGCCCTTTGTTCTTGCCTGTCACAGGAATCAGAAAGGCTAGAGATGATGAATTCTGAACTCAAGGCCCAGATTGAAGAGCTGAAGCATGAACGCCAGCAGTTGATTCTAATGCTGAACCGACACCGACCCACTTGCATTGTGCGCAGAGACAGTGTCGAGACCCCTAACAGTGAGGCCAGCCCCCTGTTGGAACAGCTGCAGGCAGAGGCCAAGTTATGAGCTTGGTAGTGTCCTGTGCCATCACTGTGGTTAATGTTTACTGCAATGCCTCACAAAGCCTAGCTAGCTAGCCTGCCAGCCAGCTAGAAGCACTTAGCTCAATACTCTGGAGCACTGCACAGAGGCGTACAGGAGCACCGCTGCCTTCAAGCATGGAGGCTGAGCCCTTGTTGAGAAAATGAGAACCAGAAAGATGTGGCCCAATGTAATTGGGCTTTATTACTGTTGCCTTACAGACTTCATTCATTACCTTGATGTCATTTTTTGACAGCAGCGCCTTTGAATTTCTCGCATCTCTCAATATCCAGCTAGTTGACAATACAGACCTCTGGGTCTTTTGTTGACATGTTTTCATTGGATATGCTCATACAGATTGCATTCATGTATGATTGTGGTATTGATTTACATCTGTTCTGGCCTTAGTTGCAGTTTTTATATATATATATATATATATATATATATATATATATATATATATATACATATATATACATATATTTCTGACGCAGGCGTCATGTATACTTATATGAAGTTTACATCTTTGTTACATTATATATACATACTCTTTTTATACTACATGTACATTATATTAAATTTACCATGTGCTATCACTAGATGTGATATATTTTGCATTACTGTCTCAAATCTTTATACAGTATTGTTTTCTCACCTTTGGAACAAGGTCTTTATGTATCTAACGCAATGTTGACAACTCTCAAAAATATGTTTCAGAAATTGGCTGCATGTTTTTATGACTCCTGTTAGACTTAATATACCTCTGCATTCCAATCTTATTCATTTTTGTTTGCTGTGAAAAAATGCGAATTGCCATATAAGTTGTCTATACAATAACTTTTCTATATAATACTGTATTTAGATAACATTTATTTTGCAGATAATTAAAATTATTTTCCAATAGCATTTCACATCTCTTTTATTTTGTAAAATTTGGCAATAGTAAAACATCTAATGACTACTTGAATTGAGATTGAATACTGCAGTTTAAAATGATTCAAGTAAACCTGGACTCAATGTGACAGTGGCAAACAGGATAAAGTTGACCTATGCTATGAGCACCAATCCAATAGAAAGAAGGCCCAGAATAATTTTTTTCAAGTTTTATAAAAGTTTATGGGATAATTTTAGTGTTACTTTACACTACATTGCTGCGGTACCATTCAATAAAACAGCTCTGATGGCTAAGTAGTAGCAAAACTCAAAAAAATGAATACTCTAATCATAACTTATAATAGTGTTTCAATTTTCATATAATATTGTCTTGTCTGGAATAAATGTGTGTGTGTTCGACCTGAGTTGACCCCTGAGTGTTTTTGAGGAAACCTTGTGAAACCAGATCCTGATGGTTTTGTTTTCTGAATTTGGGTGGAGTAGAACTAAATGGTATGATAAAAGAAAAACTAAATGCTTTCAAGTATACTGTTTTATTAAGAAGCAGTAAAAATGTCAAAAATTTGCAATCGCCACTGTACAGACACATTTTTCAGTGTGTTTAAAATATTAGAAATGAAAACATGTTAATAAATGTTAAATTATTAATAATAAATTTGACATTTAAATAATTTAATGTAGGCTATAATTCATCGTTTATTCTTTGTTTCTTGTTTACAGTCCCCAAATGAGTTCAGAAGAGAAAAAGGAGGCAAATGGGTTAAGAGAGAAAGAAAGAAAGACAGAAAGAAAGAAAAACAAAAAAAAAGGAAGACCTTGTGACAAACAATAGTTGAAGAATGATACTGAAGTGGGTAGGTACCACCACTTAAGAGGCTTACCGAACAGAATTAGTCATTCTCCTCTTCCCAGCGGAAAAAAGTCTTAAGAGAAGGTTGCTAATCCATAATCCCTTTTGGTCCTCCATCGTCCCACTCATTCACGGTGTAAGGACTGACCTATAATGCACAGGTCTGGATGTGAAGCGGAGCGTGTCGCCCCTGTGAAATCAGAGTGGTGGTCCCACCCATCAGCGTCTCTGGTTGGTCTGTCTTCCAGCCTATTAGAGAGGAGGGAGAGACGAGAGAAAATAAGATGAGTCTCTGTAGAAACAGACTAGAGATGCAGACCTGGTTACTAATATCTGTTTGGTGCAAGACAGAGGTAGTGACTCATAGGTACTTTGTCTTTGCAGGATTAACTAATAGCCCTTGACTTTGATGTTATTGCACCTGTATTGGATTTGGAAATCAAATTGTAAATGTAAAATGCAACTGATACCTTTTTCTGACCAGGACACAGAACGTAAAAAGAAAAAAATGTGCACTGTATAAAAATTCTCTCAAACATCAACATAGTAAACTTTTCCTTTATGTCTCTATTACTATGGGAAGCAATTGTAATAGGTGAATTTCTACACTAAACACTCCACAATAATTAGCCGTAGAAGCTGAAGATTACGATGTTGCATCAGGCATCACAGTTTCCTAATATAACGTCCATGATATGAACGTCCATATGCTGGAGTGGCATATGTTGGTTGGCGAAAAGTAAAGGACATTTGCAATAACCTTAATGATTTTAAGGAAATGCTGAAAACAGTTTTTCTAAAGTCAACAACTCCACTGTGTTTTTTAAAAAAAACTATTTGTAAGCAATTATTCAACCTGATGACTTGACAATATATTAGCGAAATGCATAGTATTACTGCATGTGTTTTCTCAAGCACATAAGTCTGTTTGTGATGTTCCTAGAATTAAAAAAATTAGAACTATACACGGTTTGTGTAATTAGGTTTTTGTACCATATATATCAATGATCATATACCATAATGTATGTCAGAATTTGCTGCCATTAAATATTATGGCAGGTCATTCAGTTTCTTTTTCTAATAATACAACCATGGGCAGAACACAGTAGAATTATGAAAACTCCATGGCTCTGAATCTCTGTGGCTCATTATTCACTGTAATGCCAAACAACATTGTACTGGCCTCAACCATTACAATGGAGGATTTTATGGTTTGCAATAGATATTTGCCATGGACAGGAAGTCAGGGTAACCCATGTAATATCCTTCATATTGACAATACATTCAATTAAAGCTGTGAAGCTGTTAGGACTATTTATTATGTTGTGGTTTCTTACCCTGCAAACAGAGGAGCACAGTGGATGGCTTGTGGAAAAAACACTTGAGCTTTTCCACTGTTCATATGACCATCATCATTCAGATTCATTTCAAGATCATACTAAAACAAATAATCTGAACCAAATGCCAACTAACATCACCTCAAATAGCGGTGAAGGGTTGCTTGAACAAAACTTCATTACGTGTGTGCTGAAATTGCATGCTCACCCCTGACAAGCGATGGAAGGCTCACTCCCACAGGTCTCAGCAATGGAGAAAGCTTGTCTCCTCGGTGGATAGTTCAGACTAGGCCTTCGGTCAGATTGGCTTCGTCTAATGAAAGGCTTAGGTCCTTGCACTGAGACAGGTAGCTTCACACGATCCCCCCAGGGAGTAGATGTTACAGCCCCACTATTAGAGGTCCAGGCTTGAGGGGGCCGGGGTACAGGACAGGGCTTTGCCTCAAATAAAGAGGGAGAAGCAGGGCAAAAAACTGATCGGGCATTACTATATGCTCGCGATGGGGGCAATGAGTCATCACTGCTGTTATCTTGGGACCATCTTTGCAGTTTTGGAGAAGCTGGGGGTGATGGAGCCTTGATGGGAAATGCAGAGGTAGACACAGGGGTGCCATCTTGCCTAATAGCGCTGCTGTTTTCACGTGACCATCTGTGCACTTTTGGAGAAGCAGGTGGGGATGGGACCTTAATAGGATACGTAGAGGTAGATATTAGGTTGCCATCTTGCCTTGTGGCACTCGGGCTGGGTTGCCTCCTTTGGGTCCCAGGTGGTGGTGTTGGGAGTTTGCGAGAGGCTGGAGGTGGACTACTTGAAGATGGGGGCGTGGGTTGGCTTTTAAAGGCAGGGGGGCTTGGGAGTCTTCGTTGAAGGCTGCTAGGAATTGCTGGCGTTGAGGGCAACATACGAATTCTGGCTGTTGCTGTTGTTGGCTGGGTGTTACTCACAGAAGAAGAAGGCACTGCATCAGAAGTGCTGCTAATATCTTTCTGCTTTGTCCCTCCACTTCCAAGAGTAGACAAAGGTTTTGAATACTGTTCAGTAGCTGCTTTTTCTGTTGCCAAGCTAATTTTAGCATTGTTGGACAGTTCTACCTCAGGCTTAGACTCCTGGTGGGAAGCAGATGAGAGGGTACATGATGGTAGCATGCTAAAAGAGCCTGGTCGCACACCACCTCTACTAGGCAGTACTGTCACAGACTGCATAGAAGCACGTAGCTTCTGGGAAACATTCGTTCTTTTCAGGAGAGGTGAGTAGCCTTTTCCGGCTCCTCCTTCTTCACCTTCAGATTTTTGGACATTTTCGAAAGAGTTGTCCATTAGTACTTCAAGAGGAGGAGGAGGAAGGTTGTCAATATCAATGTCTTCCATTCTGTCAGAGGCTCTTGAGTCTACTCGAAAGTTATCGTTCCCAATTGTGAGCACTGTGTCTGCGCCACCTAATCCAGGTATGATAGGAACACCACACTTCATTACACCCTTCAGGGGACCAAGTATTTTGACACTTTCTGGTGCATGTTTAATCTCTTCAACTCCATGACTGAATGTGTCTATTAATCTTTTCACAGAATTTCTGCCCCTGTACTGCCCAGCTGGCTTTTGCTGTGTTGGGCTTGAGGGAGTTGGTTTTGAAAGATGTTCTTCATCTGTATCATTAATATTTGTGTTTTTTAGTTTTTTATTTTGACTGTCATCTGGTTCCATTTGTGGTCCCTTTTGTGTGTCCTTTTCTTTAGTTGGATTCTTTACATTGTCTGTTTTCTTAGAAATCTTTGATGGACTTTGTGGGGTCTTCTGCAAAGGGCGTAAGCGAACAGAGGCTGATGGTGAACTTGGCTGGGTCTTCCCCTTTCCCTGTTTAGAAGTACTATTTCTGATGTTACCCTCAGCCTTGCTCATTCTCTCTAGTCTCTGAGTCAGGTCCTTCTGAGTCCTTTCCAGCTCCAGCAGTGTTGGGTCCTCTGCCTTGCTACGAATCGAGTCAGCAGAATGGGTACGCCGATGTTTGGCCACTGTTGTCTTTTTTCTCGGTATTCGAGGCGTGGGTGTTTGCGGCCTTTTTGGTGTGGAATCCTCTTCAGTCCACTGTCGCCTACTAACCTTTGGACTGTCTGTCTGCTTGGTCTTTGCATTAGCCTTTGGTGATGAAACAAATTTGATTCGGCCACTAATTGCCTCCCTCATCTTCAGTGTCATTTCTATATTTTGTGGATTTTCTATACGTTTTGAGGGTAAACGGCGTGGTTGCTGGCATGTTTGTGAAAGGGAGGAGCAGGGGCCCTTCTTAATATTACTTTCTCCTTCTTCATCTTTTCTGTCCTGATTCTCATCATCTTCTAATGATGCAGAACTGCCAAGAAATTCTGAGTCCCTTTGCTCCTTTCCAAAATTACAAAAAGAGTCTATGGAGGTCAGAGAGAGACTGGAAGCTGTTTTTTGGGTGAGTTTGGACCTTGGAGTTCCCTTGTGGGCTGGAGTGGAATTGCAACCCATGGGACTGCTTGCTGATGTGTAATTGGTCCCAATTGATTCACAGCTCTCTCTACGATGTCTTTGCCTGTCTGAGCCTGCCAGTGACTCACTCTCAGCCCCAATCCCACTGTCCTCACTGAACAATGCAGAGTCCTCTGGACCTGGCTTCCGAAGAGTGGCAGCTTCAATGCGCGCCAGTAGACGCATAAGGCGAGCCTCTGATGCACGTTTAACCTTTAGTTTTTCTTCCAAGATGTCAGAAACAGAGGTAAAATAATCCACAGCCTCTTCAAGTGCCGAATCTCCTACTGCCCCCACTGAGTGGCTAACATGATGCATCCTTTGTACGGTGTATTGCAGTAACTGCTGTAATAAATCTGGTGGAGGGTCTGCGGGTGAGGATGAAGCATTTGAAGAAGTGTTTGAAAGGTTTTTAAGATGACAAGGCCAAGCAAGATGTTCTCCATTTTCTTTAAGGAGCCTCTCTCCCTCCTCCACTATTTCCTCAAGCCCTCTGTTTATCTCCTCATAACGCATCAACATGAAAGCCACCATAGGCTGCAAGGAAATTTGAGTTTGAGCTGCATGGTCCAAAAGCCCAAGCAAGACCTCATACTTGGTGATGCTAGGATTGAGGTAACTGTAGGCAGCCTGGTGAGCTTTCACCAGTAACTCTGGAAAGTCCACTTTCACCTCAGTGGCTTTTTTGTCTCTCTCTTTCTTTTTATTCACTTTAACTCCTTTGATGGGCTTTTTCATTTTCTTGGCAGCTTTTTTCTCACCGGATTCTTGGTCAATCGCATCCGTAGTCCCTGGCTTTTTTACTTGAGATAAGATATTAACTTTGATTTCTTGAGGTTCAAGTTTGCTAGAGCATTGATCCCCCTCATTTATATTCTTTGTTGCTGATGTTGCAAAGGGGGCATCTTGCTGACTTGTCGCTAGCCTCTCTCCACCTGTATGTCCAACAGAAGAGCCTCCAATAGCCCCGTCATCAGACTCACCTGCTTTTTCTTGGTTGGCGGGCAGAAGAGCCCTTCGTCTTCTGAAAGGGCTATAAGCCCCAACGAACTGACTTCCTCTGGACGGGGAACACCCCATCTCAGAGTCTTTGTGAGGTCTCCTTTGCGTTCAAGCAATGTGGAAGAAACAGCAGGGTGACAAGAAATCCTTCAAATGAAGAGAGTTTGATTTAGGTCTTTACCCACCAGCTGTACCTGTCATTGTCAGATGGTCGAATCCACTGATGCATCTGACAGCTTTCTTTTATCTCCATAAAAAAACAAGTGAAAGGTATCTGTGTTAGACAAAATCAGAATAAATCCACATAGTAAGTATCCCATCGTTAGTTGACTAGTGTCCTTTAAGTTGTTAGATTTTTTCCTCCATTCGAGTTCCAGAGAGAAATTGCCGGAGCTCCACCTCTACTGTGTGTTGGATGAGCAGCTGAAGGGATTAAGAAGGCTTTGCGAACAGTCACCAGTTTGCACATATGTCATGTTAAAACAAATAACACTCACATGCCCCTAAGACCTTAAGCTTATTAAGGTAATCAGGACTCCTATCAGGTATGGCTTTTTATAGTTTGCACAGTACCTCACAATATGCAACAACTGTTGCATCTGCAGGAAATATAAAAAAAATATCTAAAAGTAACATTTGTGCAAAAGGTTGTGACTGTTACATACACTTTTATATTGTATTATTTTTCGAATCTGTAACTGTAATATTTTTTTTGTTTTAACATCATTACAACATTGTAGATTTAAATAAAGACAATGAGAAAAGTCAACTTGTCACTGTAAAACAAACACTTGAGGGGACATGATCTAACACATTGACACTACGCTGACCCTGTTGTGTTTACAGAGGGTATTTGACGTCATTAAAGGGCGGTTCAGTAGGCCATTTGCCTGGTAGGAGAAGGAAGCAGTTACAAACAGATTTGCTGGAGCGTAGGGCACTCTCTGTTTAGCGAAAGGCAAGATGTAGATGTGGAAATATATGTTTTGAAGAAAAAGAAAATGTAAAAAAAAAATCGGAAATCTGACAAGCGCCTATATGTTATTCTATATCAAAATTTCATTTTAAGAATTCTGTGATGATAAAAATTCTTACAAAAAAATCTGGGTAACACTTTAGATTACAGCCCATGAAGTACTGTGTAAGACATAGTAATAATGGTATAACAATGGCGTAACAAAAAGTATCAAGGGATAAATTATGTATTTAGTGCTTACTGCATAAGTATGCTGGAATAACACAAACATGAAAGCTATCTGGGTAACTGTGTTACTATCCAGGCTGCATATTACCCTGTAGCCTAATATTATTATTGTAATTACCCATTTCATTCATTTCAGTATTTCAGTAACTCATGATCAAAATTGTCAGCAGGCATATTTGTAGGAGACTGCACAATGTCATTTGGTTTATTATATATTAACTTGAAAACATGTTATTGAGAACAAAACTGTGATTGTATGCAGGGCTGCCAACTTTTGAAAAAACCTTGGAGTGAGATTTTGTTTTTCCCTGCGTATGTGTGTGTGTGTGTGTGTGTGTGTTGTCATGTACACATCTTACATTGTGTAGGCCTACATTGTGTACATTGTGAAGGCAGGTTTTGATAAATGCATTTGGTTTAGTCTCAACAGAACAGACCATTTACAAACAGAAAGTTAACAAAAAATGTCCAAAGTGTGCCGTCATGTTGGCAGAAAGAGTGCCATTAAGGGCCAAGTTGTTTCTTGTCTTAGTTTTGTTAAGGGCCACCACAGAAAACACCCTCTCACAGAAAACACTTTCATTAACCTGGTCATGTCATGGTTACTCATCTCCCTACAATGCTAGTAAGGATGATCCCATTGAGCTGATTTTCTCCCATTCAGTGAACAGGGGGAAGAGTTGTCAAAGCTGAGCTAGATATTATTAAAAATATTTTAGAACTTCAGGGGCTGGTTCTACTACCAGGCTACCTGAATAAAATTCAAGATATTTCAAATAATTTAACACATCAGGCATATCTTTACAAACTAGTCATTGAACAAACCTCATGACACAATTCTTTACCAAATAGTCTAAAAAGTAGTCTGTTAAAACTACTGATACTCTAACTTAGCCTACTTAACATAGTTGAGAGTGTACAACGTAAAATGAAGTCCTGCAGCTCATCCTGCTTAGGCTACATGACAATTTGCGACTTTACTACTTGTCTTGAAAACCCGGTATTAACATGAATTGCACCGTTTGGAAGTATAATTACGCAACACACCGGAGAATTTTTAATAGGCACGGGCTCTTCCACCTTCTCAAACTGGCGCATCCATGGAGGTATTATGGGGCGCATCTGTCCCGCCTCTGACATCACCTTCAACTCGAGAGGTTCGCCAGCTACGTTAGGGAGCAGTCTGCAGGCTATAAGAAACACCGCTGTCTGTTCGGCCGTGTGTAATTGATCGATCGCACAGGTAGAGTTTGAGCTGATGAAGATCAGATGGATTTTCAGCGTGTGACATCGGAGGTATGGTGTGTGAGCGTGTGAAGACAGTCAAATGAGTGTGTCTCACGCTCAATGCGTGTGAGTTGGCAGCCCTGTTGTATGAGGAAAAGCATATAACAAAATCAGCTAAAAAAAAGAACAATGCATAAAGTAAAATCTTTTTATTGTTTCATTCTGTCTAATATATGTCTATAAATGTACTGTTTTTTTTGTCTGTCTATTGTTTTCATTTTTTGTCTTATTCTAATCTTTTATGTCCCACATCTGAACTCAGGTGGTAGGCTATTCTTTCAGTTCTACACAACAGATAAAGGGTCAGCATAGAGTCCTGGCTGGGGTCTGCTGGGTTTTGGGTTAGAAACTGAAGGGTTACTGAAGGGTTACCCGATTAGACAAAGAATATGTGGTTCAGTTCACGACCAGAGGGGTGCTACATGCCATTTTTCTCTGGGATCCCATTCCAGGAAGTTTAACTGCTTTTCAATATTCAAGCACTTTCCACTCTCTGGATCCTGTTTTTTTATGACTCTCACTCTAATTCATTTATTGACCAATGTTAAAGGTTAATTCTTGTGACCGATTGCCACATTTTCAGGCCTGGAGTCCTTCATCTGCACCATGATTGTCTTAGCTGCATGGCTTGAAGCATTGTCCTGTTCTCATTCTTAGGAAACAATTCCAGGACATAAGGAATCACATTTTCTTCCAGGATAACCTTGTAAGCAGCTTGATTCATGTACACTTTGCAAAGATGAATCCGCCTCATTCTAGCCTTACTGAAGCTTCCCCAGATCATCATTGATCCTCCGCCAACCCCATCCCAACCCGTCATTTTCAGTCGTTAGATGTTTTGTACAACTCCTTGATAAGTTACAGTTAACAGTGTGCATGTAGGCTACTTGTGACTGTATGGAGGAATGACTGGAAGACCTACACCGAAGCAGGCCTATTCAATTAGTGACTACAGGGCCACATGCGGCCCAGAAATCAACCCCTTTGTGGCCCTGCTGATTCTCCAGACAGAAAACTAAAATGCAAACCTATCTTTCTTTAATGTCAATTGAAGGGCAAGTTAAAGTGCAGTTTGGGTGCAATTGGTGAAAAATATTTTGTTAAAGAGAGTAAAACTTTCTCAGATCAAGGCACTGAATCGGTCTCGAATTAATTTATAATTAAATAACACTGGCCTAGAATAAATGAATGTGCCTACAGAATGTGGCTGCATAGCATGAGCCTACACCAGCCCACCTGGTGGCGGTAATGCGCCATTAAATACCAATATATTATTATTGTACTCTACGCCAGAAGAAGCTTATCGAAGGTCTCAGCAGGTCACATTAACTCGACTTAGGTTAGGGCATTGCACACTAAATTCTTATTTGCATTTAGTGGGCAAACACTTGGATGGGTTATGTGAGGTATGTAGGGTTCCTGAGACAGTGACTCATGTATTGATGGAATGTGTGCAGTATAATGGGTGTAGGCGCATATTGTATAATGACACTTTTAAACTTGGTGTTGCCACTGTTACTCTTCCAGCTTTGTTAGGAATGAGTAATCCTAAAGTTACTTCTAGCCTAGTTAGATTTTTAAAATCATCTGGCCTGTATGCCAGAATTTAAGAGACTGAAAGACTAAATGGAAGAAATCATCCTGTAGGTGGCGGTAATACACAGACTAGTGTCTAATCCGCCATAAAGCTTTGAAGAAGAAGAAGAAGAAGAAGCTTATCGATGATGAGTATCAGAGGACTGAGACAGTGGCCTTTTGTCATCCTCTTGCTTTGGAACCGACCTGTCAAATGGATTTTCTCTAATGCATGATTTTGGAAGATTACATTATGTTCTCCACCGGTTTTAAACCATCCGCTGAACAAGTAGGCCTACATCAAGCAGCACAGTCATCGTAAGCAGGCAGGTATGACAGTCTATGTCTCGTAAAATAAAGACAATTGCAGGCTATTCAGGTTGGTTTTATGTCCTTATGATTATATAACCACTACAGACGCCCGAGTGGCCTCCTTGGAAGTTATCCCACCTGGTGTCACCAACATGGCAGCTTGATTATGTTTATTTATAACGCTGTAATGACAAAGTAACTTTAGGGCAGATAAAGCAAAAATTGGAACCTTTTAGCAAGCAGACACAATTCCTAAAATGAATGGTACCGTTAACTTTTGCCCCAATTGCATCTTTTGCATCACTTCTGCAACCAACCAATATTACAAACGTTAACTTACGCTGTTCGATAGGATTAATCGGGTAACGTTAATGTCTTAGTAATGACACTCCAGTAAAGTCCAGTAACTGGAGGAAAGTCACAACACTTTAAATAGTAATCTTGGATTTGTAAAAGGTCGTCTTGATATTATTTCCAGTGTTCTGCATTATGATCATTTTTACGCTGTTAAATGAATCCAATTTCTAGTGCACAACTTCAATACTTCCGGGTTAGATCCAACGCTAGATGGTGCTCTCTAGTAAATGCAATGTAAATCCAGAGGGGGCAACCATGGAGCTCCCCAACTTCACTAAAATCTCATGTTAGTTCAGACATGCTTACAGTCAGAACAGCTGTAAAAGCGTAAGAAAAAGACTATTATCTTTGTAAAGCTTTCATTTAATATATGAACGGAAGTACACTAAATTGATAGCTTACAATATAATTTTTTTTTGTAAAGACAAACTTGTTCTTCATTGCATACGCTGCCATCACATCATTTGTAAAGGGGCTCCCAAAATAGACAGCACAAGCAGTATGGGTATGATTTAGATGCAGTTTCCATGTCTGGTTATTAGTGCAATAATTAATTCAGCAGGTATAACTACGAAAGGTAGGATGACAAAATAAATAAGCTGTTGGCCTAGTCATAACAATTGTTGTGGTGTTGACAGATTTGTTGCCCTGCTACCCTGGTGGGGTTTTTGTTTTGGTCAGCCTGAAGTGATTATTTGGGAATGTCCCACCAACGAGAGGGACCTGTGATTCTGAGAAATGGTATTTCACGAGTGTGGCCTTCTATAAATAGCTCAAAAAGTCATGGCATAGAAAAAAGGGGGTGGAGCTGTGAAGGAGTGGAGGGAGACTGTTGAACCTGAACTTGACCAGTGGGTCTGGAGTGAGGAGATGCCACCCCAGGTTTTTTTTTTGGGAACTGTTAGAGCGGCAGTTAGTCTCCAGAAAGGAATTTGTAATGGAATATAACAGGTCTAAGTCCATTGACCTCAGACATGGTAAGTCACTTTACAAGGTCTTTTGTGTCAAATGAATTTAATTGGCTTCTATTAGGCTTAAGCTTGAATATTATGTGCTAATGTTCAGGCAGAGTTTGCCTTGGCCTTCTGTCATAACCACAGGGTGCCAATTACACTACATTACTTGCCATGGTGTTGATAAGACTTGGTGAGGCTATGTCATGTATTTAAAGGTCTATGGCAAAAAGGTTGAATTTAGCTTCCCTGTATGAAAATAATGGGTAAGGTGGAAGGGAAAAAACACTCAAGTATATGTTTATTTAGATCAGACTCACTTTCAAGGCTTCATTCAAGGTTCCATTCACAAAAAAGCCCCTTTATTCTCACATGATGTGGCCAAAACACAACTATGTAATAGAAGATGATGAACAAGGACTGAAATATTGCAATTTACTATTGCAGACATGTAGTACAGGGGCAAAACATAGATGGAAGGCAACATATTTTGGAGTCACTTGCAGGCAATTAAAATTGTGTCATCATGAAAAATTTAGTGGATATCTTTTTACTGATGATATCAGCAGGCAGAGATATCCTGGAGGCTTCAGCTAGATATTAAACAAAGTATTGACAATCTTTGACCCTCTGAGGATGTAATAGTATAGAACAGGAAAAATAAATCCTCCCCAGTAGCACTTCAGTAATCTAGAAATCTTGACGTACCCTAGCAGTAGCAACCGATTTTGCTGTGCTGGTCCTGCACATCTAGAGACTTACCATAGGGCCTCAGCAGTGGCTTTCCCAAGTTTGGTTCGACCAATCATGTTGCACTATCCATGTAGAGAGTTGGCTAATCAACTCATCTGGCTATTATTGTATGCAGAGGCTGTGTGATTCTGTGCCTTGGATTGAGCCCAGTCTATCATAGCCAGACTACAGTAGTTGATTTTTTATGGAATAGTCTGGCTTCTAGACTAGATTTTCAAATAAGGCAAACTAAATGAAAATTATCTTAATATTAATAGTACTGTGAAGGTCTACTGGGGATCTTTCTGGCTAGGCCACAACAGATATAAATGTGGGAGTTTTTCCTTGCCCCTGTTGCTCATGGGTGCTGTCATCTGTGAAGCGCTACGAGGCACGACTTTTGTATAAGGCACTGTATAAAAATTAAATTGAACTGAATTGAACCCCTTACTGCCATTAGAGTTCTCCACCGTCTGGCTTATATTGACTGTTCCTCCACATTACGTCACAGTGAAGAACACCTAAATTAGACAGTCGTGTCTAATAATTACGTTTCCGATTAAGTTAAATAACTACCAACATTTGTTATTTGCCAGGCAAACTCCCTAAGTGGGTTTTCTGTGTACCTGTCCTTTTCCAGGTACTGAGGGGGACATGACCAGAGAGGATGTTCTGCAAGAATCGTCTGAGGGCTGGGGGAGATACAGCAGCTCATTACCTTGTGTGGAACGCCCAACCATTCATCAAGTGGCCTCGGCTCCTTTACCCACAGACAGTGGTAGGGCTCTCTCTGTGCCTTTAGTTTGATTAGGCTGCCTGTGGAAAGAGCTGATGCTACGGCCAGGCACGCCGCGCACTGGGCAAGAGACATCAAGCACAGAGCAATTCAGTACAGTACAGTATTACAAGTCTACTAGCTAGGGCGTCGAGCATGAAACTAAAGGGGTGCTGGTTAGATCTACGACCAGTGGATCACAGCTGAAGCTGAACACTGCACCCTGGCCTGCCCACTGTAGACGTGGGCTGCTGTCTGGTTTGGGTGTGCTGAACATTGTTGTTCAATTAGGATGAATAAAGACACTCTTAGGACCAAAAGTGTCTATCAAAAGAGAGTATAACATGCATATATATCTTGCAATTACCTCACTGTGAAATCACGATGAATGTTGCCATTAATGCAGGGTTATCTTGGTAAAGAACAACACATATTTTTGCTATTTTTGCTAGTTAATTTGCAAATGCAAAATTGCTTAAGGTATCCAAATGACCAGCACTGTCCCAGACTATCAAACCTTTGCATGGTAGGCTACTGTATGCTTTTTTCCTCTTTAAACATAAATTCAACTTAAATTGTTAAAATAATGTATCATTGTCAGTTATTTAGTCATCTGCTTTCTTACTCTACATCTTCTATGTAAAAGAGGTTTTGAGGATGTGTGATCACTGTATGGTTGAAATGGCTTGTGAGGTAAAACTCTCTTTTTCTCCCTCTCTGTAACTCTTCCCCCCACTCTCTCTCTATCTCTCTCTATATGTCCTTCCAGAGTTCTCGTTCTTCGATCCTGATGACCCAGTGTGTAGGGAGGTTCTACAGGATCCACACACCACAGTCCCGGAGCTCTTTGCTGTGCTAAGGCAGTGGGTTCCTCAGGTCCAGAAGAACATCAGCCTCATTGGCAGTGAGGTCTGCCCTCTACACACCAGTCCCCTGGTTCTTTCTGTTTTAAAATGTCTTTACACGTTAATTACTTTCTCACAGATCTTCCCACATAGGATGCATACAGGAAATTCAATAAAGCCACTGTATGTTCACAGCAAAAGATACAAAACTGAAAAGATGGAGGAGCGACGTAAAATTCAAATGACTTGCAGCTGTCACGTGTGACTTCAGCAACACAAGCAAAACCAAACAAATTTGACAGCCATGCTTTTTAAGCATCGTTAGCAGCTTTACTGCGTTTGCAGCTTGTGGTATGAAGGTACAGCTAGTGATGTGATGAGAAGCACTGTGTTGTCTGACTCTGCATAGAAGCAGGGTTACATAAGATGGCTTCTCTGCGAGCTTGACTGCGTGTCCTTGAACAATTTGTCTTATGTGGAATGAACCATGTTTTTCCTCTTGGGATTCATTTTAAAAAGAGCTGTTCTTCAGATATAGTGCCAAGTTAGAAAGTTCTAGTCACGTTAATATGCTCACAGTATCAGAGTCTGATTTTAAAAGGCAAACATAAAGTCAAGTTATCCTCATAATGTTTTTTTTGTGGTCCATGTATTTTTTTTTTTTTTTTAAAGAAAAGCATTGGTTTCAAGGACTCTCTTGATTGATTCTTGATCAATCTTCGTGCTCTATCTCTTTCTTCTTGTCTCTCTCTCTCTTCTCTCTTTTTCTTTCTGTCTTTCTTCCTCCCTCTCTCTCATGTCTATAGATCCTAAAAAGAGGCTGTGGGGTGAATGACAGGGATGGCTTGACTGACATGAGTCTCCTGCACTACTGCTGCAAAGCTGGAGCTCCTGGCATTGGTGAGTGTCTAAGTCAATATAAAACAACGTCTTGCTTCCACTCATTTACCCCAACTCAACACTTTCTGGCTTTTCTTGAAGTTTCCGTCAATATACAATACTGCATTCTCTTTTCTTTCTTTTCGTTTTATTTATCCGTTTGTCTGGTGTCTGTTTTATGTTATGTTTTATAGTGTATGTGTTCTTTTTGGAGCAAAAGCCTGGCAAATAAAGATGATGATGATGTACAAGAATTCTTTTCTTCACTCAAATAGTTTACTATAAACTTTTTAACTCTGTTGTACACATAGGGACAGAATTGCTAAAACAATGTCTTGACAACTGCTACTTTCATTTTTTCACCAAACAGGGCTGCAATTTCTTTCTGTGAACTCCTCTTGGGAGTATTCTTAGGTCATTCTTAGTATTCTTGGGAGTATTCTTAGGTCACAGTATGATGCTTGAAATAGGTATTTTAAATCCTTTCAAATGCTCCAGGATCCTTTTAAGGTCTCCTTCCAAAATAAACCGGTTTAATACTTGATTTTTTTTACATTACCATTGGTCAGTCCAAGTTGCACTTGTATGCTCATCTTCAAAATGCTCTCCTACCCCTGTAGTCTGTACTCGCCTGTGATAGAAAACAGCCGGGAAAAACGAGCGAATCGGAAAAGCCGTACAAGCCTACGTCACGTTAAACATTAGCTATGCAGTTAGCCCGCCCTCAAGAAAACATTATTAGGCTGCCTGCAGACAGACCCACTAGAGGGAGCGTCACAGTGCTGTTAGCCAATCAGAGGCGATACGTTTGCATATCATTAATATTCATAAGAATCCTCTTGCGCTATCCCTGCTCTCATTTTCACCTAACTAAAATAGCTTGAAAGAAGACAACCACAGCATATTTTTGTCGAAACCAACTCTCATTACATTATTTTAGACAAGAGACCACCACAAAATTAAAGAAAATACGATGGAATGAGACATTTAAAAAAAAAAATTGATTTTCTTAAAGTAAACTAAATAGTAAACCTGGCAGCTAATACTGAGTAAATCATGCACAGAATCTTAATGTCATTTTTATTTTGTTATGTCCCATTCAGTTAACATTAGAAATCAGTTCATTGTTCAGTCTACTGTATGTTGCATCTAATTTATTGGCTCACAGCACTCACTGACCTTGAACAACAGGGCTATTGACTAATTCACACCAGATTTCTCCTTAATTCATTCTTTTGGAGGAGCAAGGGAACGTCATAGGAACATTTATAGGCTAACATTTTCTGTCTTGAAAACCCTTGTTTGCTTTGAGAAAGAGCTTGTCCTTTAGAAAGAACAATGTCCTAAAAAGCACTGTACTCAACCCAGGTGATGCAGAGCGGGCCGCAGTGTTTGCCAAGCAGCTGCTGTTGCTTGGTGCTGAGCCCTCCCTCCGCAGCCGTTGGACCAACATGAGTGCGCTGCACTACGCTGCATATTTCGATGTCCCTCAGCTCATTCGAGTGGTGCTAGAGGCCTGCCAGCCTGGAGGTGAGCCGACGGTAAACAATAAACAAGACATGGCTGAGAATGATAGTAAACAATAAACGGAGGGTGGTAGCCTGGTGGTGGGAGCTGTTGAAGAACCAGGCTAACATGCAAGTTGCCTGTAAATTATGGCTCTAAGTCTAAGTTTAGGTCTTTTAATGTCATAATTGATAACCTAGTGGCCAAAGAACTGATAAGATACTCAAGATGATATCAGACGTATTTGATTTAGGCTGAATTGCAAGTTTTCAGATCTGTGATCCAGATGCATATAATGACCTAATGAGCGAAACACTGGAAATACTATCCATTACCCCAGATTACCTGATTATCTGGGAATTTCTATTATCCCAGAATTAGGCTAATAAGCAGGAGATTTGTTAGCCTGGCAAACAAGACTATCAAATCTAGCAGTCTAGCTATGACCAATAGACCGGGTTCAATCCAAGGGGAGGAATGCCTGTGCACATAGTAGTGTGGTAGGCTACCAGTAGGTTATGTCAAGTGCCTGCAAGGAGTGATTGGTCCTAAATAACGTGGGAGAACATCTACTGAGACCCAGTGGTTTGTTTATACATACAAGCATAGCAAAACCATCTAGCTTCTAGTTTTCTAGCCT